>JAFIRS010000267.1:600000-906527 GCA_018342105.1 Gonioctena quinquepunctata
CTAAAGCAGACATTTGGGTAAGTAGTTGAAAATGTTTGTAATGTAATAGAATGACATAGAATGACATTTAGAATGATTCTGGTTTAAGAGACACGAACACTCATGTCCTTTATATGAAAACTAAAGGGAGGGTTATGAGTTTGGCTGACTATAAGTATATATGAAAGTTCATTATCTCGTAATGTCAAAATTTTGAACGGACGGATACATAGGAAAAATTCATAATTAAAAGAAACGCAAACACTTCACTATGTATTATTTTCTGTAAATTATATTTTTAAAACATTGTTCTCTGCTGATAGTGACAAAGGTAAGATCCAAATTCCTTAGCTCCCAATTAGTATAGTGAATTAGTGTAAAACGGAAAACACGGAAAAAATGTCTACCAATAGTGATGGTTTCTACTCTGAAATGAAACTTCAAGATAATGGTGTATGGAAAAAAGTAAGGCACAAACGCAAATCAGTTGAAAATGAGACATAAATAAATAAAACTTTATTCACGTCTAAAATAAATGATATTATCTTGGGCATAAACAACGATGCTACAAACCTTCCCACAACAAAAACTAAAGAGATTAATCCTACTGCACAAACACAATCCACGAGCAAAAACCAAACAATGATAAGAAACTCTTAGAAAATCTGATCAGGACCCTTATGGTGGGGGGAGGGAATCGAGGTTGGTGGAAAGTTTGGAGAGATAATATCGCACATCCTCCAAGCGGCTCTTAGGACTATCACTAGGTGGTGTGAAAAAGAAGACAGCAAGACAGTGATAGTACCATTCACCAGAAAAAAGAAGCTAGACTCACTAAGAAAGCCGGTCTTCTATGGTGAAACAATTCCATTCAAGGAAGAAGTCAAATACCTAGGGGTAATTCTAGATAAAAAACTCACGTGGAATGCTCATATAGAAAAAGTATCCAAAAGATCAAGCCCTATGGACATGTAGAAGAATCTGTGGGAAAACATGGGGATTGCCACCCAAACAAAACTACTGGCTTTACCTCACAGTGGTAAGACCTATGATCACCTAAGGAGCAGTCATCTGGTGGAGCAAAGGAGCACAGAAGAGTGCACGAGAAAAGCTCAGCAAACTCCAGAGGCAAGCATGTCTGATCATAACAGGGGCAACGTCCACCACCCCGACAGTAGCAATCAATCAATCAAAACTGAGCTTTATTGTCTAAGAATCATTTTTCCTATTGACAAAGCGTGAGACGTAACAAGTGGATTCACTATGTCCATTTGTAAAGTAAAAATATAAATATAAAATATAGATAATAAGAATACACTTACAAGAATATAAAAACAAATACAAAATAAAGGTAACAGTATGCCACAAAATAATAATAACATTTAACACCAAATAGATACCTAACATATAAGATGTAGAGCTAAATGATACATGGCCTTAGAACTTTTCATACAGTAACCTGTCGAGGTCAACGAGTAATAGGGGAGAAAGTAGTCGCAAGATCGAGAACGAGATAAAATTCCATCAGATTCTAGCAATGCCACCAGACACAATGATCCCCCTATACCACTTTGATAGACCTTATGAGATTCTCCACCCGGACACAGATGAATGGGCAATGAAAGAACGAGAACTCACAAGGGCCAATCTACAATGGTACACAGACGGCTCCAAAACAGAAGATGGAGTTGGGTACATGGAGTACAACCAGAATTTTACCTAAGTGTAAACCTGGGACAGTACGCCACAATATTCCAGACAGAAGTCCATGCAATCCATGCAATCGAACTCTGCTTGCAAGAAATTCTGAACAGAAACACTAAAAATCAATCGATCAAAATCATGTCGGGCAGCCAAGCAGCACTGAAAGCTCTGGCATCAAGTCGGATAGAATCCAGATTAGTATGGAACTGCGTGAAAGCCCTTCAAAGCGAAGGCAGGGACAACATATGGGTCCCTGGGCATAAAGGCTATGAAGGAAATGAAAAAGCCGACCTTCTGGCAAAAGAAGGCACTATGAAGAAGTTCATAGGACCAGAGCCCTTCGGAATACAAACAGAACCAAAAATGTTAAATGAAACAGTGGGACAAGTCCACTCGAAGGCATTTATACCAAACCCTTCGAAAAGAAGAACAGCAGCCTTGTTAGATCTGAATAGGCAAAACCTGAGGATTATAACAGGGCTACTGACAGGTCACTGAGACTGCAAAGGCATCTTCAAAGAATTGGGCAGAGTGTCGCTTTTGTCAAGACGAAGAAGAAACAGCAGAGCACATCTTGTGCAGATACAAAGGTCTGGAACGAACAAGATTCTACTGTATGGATTATGGGCTGATAGAGCCCAAAGACCTGGACTTCGTCGGAAGCACGGGACTTGAAGGATCGAGCCAAAATGTCGCAGTGGAAGGGGTGGTTATCGCCCCACTTGGAAAGAACCTAACCTAACAAAATAACTAGAAACGGATGAATTACCGAAAAATCATTATATAGTAATTCAATATAGGAATCTGAAAACAGAAATTATAAATGATAATGAAATTACAAACTAATATGTTTAATGATATTTCACTGAGGCTCCAAATAATGTTGTATCAATTATCCTAAAGGTAAACAACAAATTATCTACAGACTCCGATGAAATGACCAACACCTTAATAAAAGAATTTGGTAAAGAACTAGCTAGTATTTTAAGCCACTCATTCATAACTGGCATATTTTCAAATAATAACATATTTGAGGGGAATTACATTTGTAGTTTGACTTACAAATATTTCATTATTTCCCAAGAGTAGAACAATTCACTTCTTTGCCTGTCTTTGAATATGAAAACAACCTTTGGTGGTCAAGAATTCATTTTATGTAATAGTAAATGAGTAATAAATGGGTAATAATTTTATATATTGAAAAATAAGGGTACTTCACTCCAAATTCTCATTTTTTTCCAGTCTGTAAACTATAGATGTTTTTCAATTTTCATAAATATATTTAGAGTATGAGGAAATGGGGATATGTTTTTGAGAATGATGATTTCTGTTAAATTTGTAATGAAGAACTTTTCCATATGATGCCATCTTAAAAATGGGCACTCAACAATATTCTAAAAATGAATGAAATAATCCGAATCATGCTACATTTTATGAACATTCTTTTAATCAGAATATTTTGGGAATATTCCACCAATATTCTACAAGATAATAAATATAGACCTTGTGAGAACACATGGAGAATGTTTTTGTTAGCTGGGTTTGCAGTGCCCATCTCGAAAATCTAGAACTTTCTCTTACGCATTGACTAGGCAGGATAATAACAATGTTGAATTGAACCATTCAAAAGTTAAGAGGAAAATTGGAATTGGAAAAAGTTTTATATTAATTTTTACATAATTATAAAAATATTTTTGTTTTAACCATGTGTTTTTCTGCATTTCAGAGTTTAGGGGTGGTGCTCTATGTGCTGGTATGTGGTTCCCTTCCATTTGATGGTCCAACCTTGAACGCCCTGCGGAATGTGGTGATAGATGGAAAATTCCGAATACCTTACTTCATGTCACAGGGTAATAACATATGAAATATATATGGACATTGAATAGATATTCATGAACATCCATCTTGGATATCCAATGGACATCCAATTATTATAGGAAATATATTTGATGGCCAGTGTCAGACTGGTTCACACACTGGCCCACACACAAAAGGCCAATTACCTTTTGAAAATTTTATCTGGATGAATTTCTCTAAGGAACAGATATATACGAGATAAAACTGAAATTTGAAAAAGAGCTTGTGTATTTTTTATATTTCAATAAAAAATAAATCAAGTCAAGTATTGTACAGTCCACTACTGGTTTTGTAAAGTTAATGTTAAACATATTCATTAAATCATAGTCTTGCAAACGAATTCCATTTATATGAACAATAATTTCACCTCTCTTACTAGTTTTTTCTTAACTTATTTATTATATCTCGAGTAGTTTTAGACTTATCTAAACTTATTATGAGACTAGCGTAGTATTGTCTCTACACATTTTTCAGTTCCCTGTTGAGATACCTACTAATTTCCTTATATTGCATGTAATGAAGAGCGAGAGTGTTATATAAGGAACATTTCTCTTCAAGTCTTGAAATAACTCTGAATTCATTTATAACTTTTTTTATTTGATATTTTGTTATATTTTAATATTTAATTCCAACATTTGAGTTAATGTTCTGGTAATAACAACCTAATGATATTTCAGAATGTGAACACATCATAAGGCATATGTTAGTAGTGGATCCAGAGAAAAGACTGACTATGTCTCAGATAGTCAAACACCGATGGTTGAGCGATGTTCCACCAGTCGACAATGGACCTGAGAGAGATTTGCAACTGAACAAAACTGTGATAGACCATATGTTGCAACTTCCTAACCTCAATCACAACATGATTATGCAATCCTTGGAAAACAACTCTTTTGATCACATATATGCTATATATAATTTGCTCTTGGACAAATTGCACCAGAGAACTATCAAGTTCCAGTCAAAGGTGTTGCATCAGAGGAGAGAAGATAACAAACATCGACTTGAGGAACATAGTCAAGGAGGTGGGTGATATTTTGCATTGATAAATTATTGAATGTTCTATATTTATTCATAGTAGGTGTGGAAAATCATATAAGTACTATACTTTGAATTCAACGAATATTTTGTAATATTTTCTGTTCGATTCAATTTTCATTGACAACTTGAAAAAATCCTTGTGATTTTTTTTAACCGACGAAACCAAAAAGGAGGAGGTTCTCTAGTCGACGCATATTTTTTTTTTTTATGTATGATCACGCATAACTTTTTATTGAGACGTCCGATTCCAATAATTCTTTCTTCAGTGGATAGGATGTACTTCGAAGTTGGTCCCATTTGAATATAAAAGATAAAATCCATCCCTAAGGGTAACAAAATGAAGGATATTGATCACTCACCCTCTGAATTCTGGTCCATTAACCGATTCTATCAGGCATAACTTTGTACTGGGATCTTCGATTTGGATGATTCTTTTTTTATTAGATAGGGTATACCTCATCATATTTGGATTTCGAATGGAATTATCTACCCTTACGGGTAGAAAAATAGGGGATAATTGATTTTTCACTTGTGAACATTGGCACACATATGTAGTTGACAATGACAGATCGCTACTGTCATTATTTTTGTTCTCCTACATCCGTCACAATCATTATATTCCATGAGAGGATGGAATGATATACAGAGTAATGAAATAAACTAACCAGAACAACAAAAATAATTCATATTACAACAAATAGTAAAAGTAGATAATCATATTATTTAACTGGTAATAGTTGAAGTAAGGTGGGTAAGTATTTTGGAAATAATAAAAAAACAAGTAGGTAGTAATTAGTAGATTTCAGCCACAAAAAATTTAAAAATAAAAACTTTTTAACAAAAAATTAAACCGACGAATATGAACTGAAAGTAAAAATAAAATAAACCTTCTTAGTCTCGATAACTAAGCTCCTAAACTAAAATAAGTAACTAATTTTGAGTCGGCGCCAAACGAACAATCAACAAAGGTCATTAAATTACTTCAAAAAAATTATCAGAATGTCACAGCGCAACTCGATGCCATCATTTTACGCCTTACCTAATTCATTTGCTTGTTTGTTTGGCGCCGACTCAAAATTAGTTACTTACATTAGTTTAGGAGCTTAGTTATTGAGACTAAGAAGGTTTATTTTATTTTTTACTTTTCAGTTCCGTATTTCGTCAGTTTAATTTTTTGTTAAAAAGTTTTTATTATTTGACGAATAGGGTGTGTCAAAGTCCTCCATTTCACTATATCAACATGAAATGTTATTCAAACTTAATGAAACTATACATTCGCCTCCAGAACTCTCTACTTCAAATTCAATAAATTCCTAATTTTAAAAAGTTGACTGTGATTTAGACTTAATTTTTTGTGTATTGTAGTTTTTGGCTCAAAACATGAAATAGTGGCCATGCCCCAACTTTGTAAGCCTAGGGATTTTGATTAACAAAGCTCCTAAATTTTCTTGTTTTTCCCTGTCTCATTAAAATAATTTTCTTCAAATCTGTAAAACATAATATCCATAAAATATGATTAGATAATAAAAGTCAGAAGATCAAATTCCACAGATTTTGATCCAAAGTAATTCTAGATTCAGTCCACTAAGAGCAAGAAATGCAGTGTTGAAAAAGGTTTTCTCTTGGAAGTATCTCGAGAAAAAAGTTATTTATATTATAGTTTCATACTAATAGGCAAACTCAGTGATTACTTTTTTATTTTCAACTTTTTTACCCGAATCAACAGATTTGATGTACTTTCAACAAATCAATAAGAAAGTAATCAATAAGCAATCAGAGTTAAAATATCAAATTTAATATAGAAGAACTGCCTACAAACCTTTTCTAAAATGTAACTTGGTGTAACTCTCAATGAGATGTTAGAACTTTTTTATTAAAAATTATCTCATTTCAATCCAGTTATTAAAAAAAACAATGTATGTTTTATTAAAATGTTCGTTGCCTACATAACTTTCCTGTGAAAAAAAAAAAGATAAACGGACTTTAAATTCATTAGAGTATTTTCAATAAGAGACAGACCCAGTTTCGTAATAATTTTCTTTTTATTGTAAGAAGTCATTCCTACCAGTTGATTTTGACTTTTTATTGAAGCACATAGGTGGTATTTTTTATTACAAAAATGACAGAAGCCATCTCTAAAAGAACACTGGCTGGCTAGTATAAGTATATCAAAGAATAATGAACATGAACGCATATGTACTCGCATATACACATATACGTGGATACACGAAGAAACACGTTAAAATAGTATCATGACCTAAAAATTAAATGTGTATATATGTGAACTTCAAATAACTTAAAATTGAGTTAGAAGCAGCCACAGTCACAATAAAAGTAAATTGCAATAAGTCAGATAAATATTTTTGTATATACATGCACACACATTAAAACATTAAAATTAAATCAGTAGGGGGTCCTGATGCAGGTATCTCAATTACAATAAAATTCAAATAAAATTTGTATATTTAGATTGGGCTGTTGATTGTCCTTATTGGACGAGGTTACTGGAAAGTGGTCTGAAAAAATATAAAGAACCAGACCAAGAAGGCTATTCTTTACAGATGATCTGAACCAATTACACTTCAAAATTTTATATATTCCAGGGAAGATGATTATATATTTTACAGCCTCTTATATATATATATATATATATATATATATATATATATATATATATATATTTCAAGGATGAACAAAGATTTAATAAATTATTCTCCTTGAACAGTGTCCTGCAAGACTTCATGTTTTTTCTCGGAAGGTGGAGGAAATCCTTTATGGACACCTTGCGGTAGTGTCAGATTTACCCACTAAAACTTCCACCCGCAGGCTCGTCTGGCCGTGGCCTCTGATGACACTTGAGCCTTTTGGCCCATTAAGAATACAGGTCCGGGAGATCTCAGTTGATCTGCTACACAACAGCTCTCCACTTGTCCCTCCCAGACCTTTTGTTTCACCATGTTATATCCATAGTTACCGATTAAGGGCCACTTCGAGGTCCCTTCTAGTAACTGCAGGTACTAGAGGTTCAGCACCCTGAAGAGTCATCTTCTGATCTCGTAGAACTCTCAAAAACACATCCTCTCCAGTGCCCTGAAAGAAACCGAGAAGGCCAAGAGTTGTCCTCATTCACTTTCGGTATTTTGGCTCAGTGGTCATTTTTTTCCACGAGTGAGTAAAGCTGATTACTCCGAGATTTCGCCCTGTCTCTCGGAGGCTCCGTTGCGGCACCGTTTCTTTTGAGACCTCGGTGGATTTAGGTCTGTTTGCCACAGCCTCGTTAAGCAACTAGCAGCCGCAGCAGACCACACGAATGTGAGCAAACTGCCCCATTCGCCGCACGACCACTGTCTGTTCACCTCAAACCCCATAAAGGTGAAGTTGGACTTTAAGGTGCAGAGAATATCATGATGCTATATTATATAAATATTGGATGGCACGTTTTTGTAGGAGGAATATTGAATGAAAGTTTTCTAGGTTACATGAACCCCAGAATGCTATTCTATATCGGATGTGTGATTCAATTAGTGCATGGTAAACTGCTGTGCAGCTGATGCTGTACCCAATTCATTGGCCACTATATGCAGGGCATAATATTCTGATGATAGCCCAAGTGTTTGATGTGATGCTGACACTTTAATTACTTGTCAATGTAGACTCCAAAATATTTTTTCATGCTTACATTGACTATTGATTCATCCCCTTATAGGATATTAGGAAGGACAACCCTGGTATGCTGTACAATTACTATTCTTAAACTTTTACTATATCTTGAATCATTTTGAATGTTGTCATGCCATAGGAGGGTTGTATTATTTGCAAAGATAGTAAACAGTCCGTCAGTTGTAATGTTAGCCAAATTGAATTGGTGGAAGACTTTCAGTTGAACAACTGAGTTCTTCATTAGTATTTGCATATTTCAATGCGAAAATTATTTACTAAATGAGATGGCTCTGGATTTACAACTTTGGAATTGTTTAGTTTAGTTTTATGAGTTTTCCTATTGCATTTACTATTTTTCTTAGAGTTACATTCATTTTTACATCTTAATTTCCATTTTCCATTCCTTTATCCTTATCGGTGATGTCACAATTTTCTTCATCTGTTTCAATGCATTCTGTTTTCTGTGTGTGTGGTTTGGATGTTGACCTCTTTTGAAGTTTTACAGAATACAGTTTGAGTACTTGTTTTGCAAGACGACTTATTTTGGCTTTTTGAAGTTTATTTATTTGTGTTTCGGCATCCAATATAGTCTGTTTTTAAGCTGTTGATAATTCCCATGTTTCTTCTTTGGATTTTAGGGCATCTTCCATGAACTTGTCCATGTCGTTTTTTAGCTTTTTTAAAGATAATATCTTTAACTTCGGTTTCTTCTACGATTTTTTTCCAAAGGCTTTTTCCAATTACGTAACTCTTGCAGTAAATTTGACACAGGGTGCATATGAAGTGAGATGGTGGATGTTGTGATTTGCAGCACTTGAAGTTGGAAATTTCTCAATCTGCAGAAATTACACATAAATGAATATGTTACCGGAAATCTATATAATTAGGTATTACATTGAATTTCTAGGCGTTCTATAGAATATCTAAAACAGTTCAGTTCACACTTTACCTGGGCATTTTGTAAAATGCCAAATGCACAGGCATACATTTTCAATCACCATCCATATGGTAGTGTAAGGAAGTTCAAATACTCGTCAAATATTAGTTTCATTTTTCATGAAATAAGCATTCCTAAATATTTCGAAGAAAACGTGTGCTGTCACTACGAAATATCAATTCATCTATAGTTCATTGCGTCTCCTGAATCGTTTTTAAGATGTTAATTATAAAGTTTTCTGAATAAACAAAAATAGTCCGATAAAGTGTTACCAAGACAACTTTACCGCCCTAGTCCGGTAAAGTGGCATTTTGCGGACTCTTTTCAATCAAAAGTAGGCATTTTGTGGAGAGTGTTCAAGAAAACATCATATATACGTACCTCGAAAGGTCACAACAGTTCTTCATGTAAAAATAAGTAAACAAATTAATTATCGAATTGACACTTGACTGAATTACTCATCTTTGACTGAAAATTCAAACCAAATGAAGTGAACAAAGTATGCTATCTCTCCAACAATGCTTTGGCATTTCTTTTCGATGAGATCCGCTATGAAATGGGTGGTGAGCAAATTGCCGTTGTTCGAAAACCAGGCATAACATCCACAATGAAGAATATGGTTTCATTTGGTCAATCACATTCTCACATGCGTTTGACAACTGGATGGGGACTTTCCGACACAAAACAACACATCTTTGATGCACCCAGTCATTTATTCAGTGGAAAACTTCCTCTCAAATATTTGAGGGGTTTTGCCGAGGATTATAAGAAGAGCATTCTGAATGCAAAACAAGAACTGATTTTGATTATAGCTCGCTCATTCAAGAATTCATATATTGGAGAAGTTGATGCCACTTTGGAAATTACAAAGATTGAATGGAAAATAAAACATGTTGTGCCCGATGACAAGCAGAAGCTCAAATTATTCAGTAGAATAAATAAGAGTGGTCTGAAAATCAAGTTGGCTCATTGTATGGGATCTTTATGAATTACCCTCATTGCGTAGTACATCTTCAGACATATGACTGAATTTGAAAAAAAAAAATGTTTCGGTTGTTTGTCATTTCATACTTTACCTTATACCTTAGTGGCATTCTATAGAATTACTAACCATTATACCGGGTGACACAGGATATCGGGCCACCCCTGTAACTTCTGCATTCGTGAACGGATTTTTCTGAAATTCGGTACAGTTATATATGCAACCATTTCGGATTTGATCACATTACAGTCCAATATGGCGGACTTCCGGTTTTTCTGCAAATGCCAGCAACTTTGTCTTTTTAAATAGAACACCCTGTATATTTTTACATATTCAAGTTCAACAGGTCAAAACAAGTCCAAACCTCATGTCAAATGTAATTTTTTTGAAACAATTGGAATTAAAATTGTTTTTTTATTTTACCTCGTGGATAAATGAGATTTGGCCAAGGCTATTCACAATGAGTCGCACATAACAGAGAAACATAATTTTTTCTGAAAAATTATTTTTTGTGTCATTTATTGATGAATCAATTCAGTCACATCACATTTTGATCAAAAAATTTTTTTTTCAAATGAAACCCATATGGGCCACCTAGCTGTCTATCTAGAACATTAATCAAGGAAAAAAATGACATATCATTTTTGTATTTGGGTGCAGTAACAAATTGTATACATTCAAAAATCTAGAACTAGTTCATGAGTTTCCTTGCAGTTCAAATAATTTTTCAACTTAGTAAGCTGTGGAAAACAACATTTCTGAATCTTGTCAACTAATTGTGTTTGTCTCGAAAATTAGTTAACTTCCGAGAATTAGTTTAGTAGAAATGTAAAATCAAAATTATAGGTTCACAAGAAGTGAACAGGTTGATATGTTATTAATTTACGGAAAATGTCTTAAAAACAGTGTCGCCGCTTGTCAGTTATACGCTGAACGATACCCACACAGAAAAGAACCCAACAATGGAGAAGATGATCGTAAGTGAGGAGGCAGAAATGAACGTTTTTCTTATGTTGATTTTGATCCAACCGCTTCGACACGGGAATTGGAATACCAATGCAATGTAAGTCGAGAAAATGCTAAGAGAATTAAAAAGAAACACCATTATCGTGCTTATAAGTATAACTTACACAATTAGTTGACAAGATTCAGAAATGTTGTTTTCCACAGCTTACTAAGTTGAAAAATTATTCGAACTGCAAGAAAACTCATGAACTAGTTCTAGATTTTTGAATTTATACAATTTGTTACTGCACCGAAATACAAAAATGATATGTAATTTTTTTCCTTAATGTATGTTCTAGAGAGACAGGTAGGTGGCCCATAGGGGTTCCATTTGAAAAAAATGAATTTTTGATCAAAATGTGATGTGACTGAATTGATTAACCAGTAAGTGACACAAAAAATAATTTTTCAGAAAAAATTAAGTTTTTCTGTTATTTGCGACTCATTGTGAATAGCTTCGACCAAATCTCATTTATCCACGAGGTAAAATAAAAAAATGACATTTGACATAAGGTTTGGACTTGTTTTGACCTGTTTAACTTGAATATGTTGAAATATACAGGGTGTTCCATTTGAAAAAACAAAGTTTCTGGCATTTCCAGAAGAACCGGAAGTCCGCCATATTGGATTGTAATGTGATCAAATCCGAAATGGTTGCTTATATAACTGTAACAAATTTCAGAAAAATCCGTTCACGAATGCAGAAGTTACAGGGGGACCCGATATCCTGTGTCACCCGGTATACACAACCGTGACAAAGTATGTTATACTTGCATAAATATATTGATTTTTATTCTTTACCCACAAAAGAATACCCGAACTATATAGATTTCAGGTAACAAATATAAAGATAATATATAATTTTTTAAATATAACATTATGAAAGATAGATGCTGGATCAAAAATCTATATATTATGAAGAAACGTGTCTTTGGATAAAAAATGGTCAATTCTCTATTCAATAGGAAGTTTAATCAACAAGAAAATCTTACATATCCATCATGATTGTTTCAGAAGATTTATTTGGGAAGAGCTCAAAAATCAACGAGAGAAGTGAATCATTCAACGAGAATAGGCTTGCTACTCAGTTGACTACCGAATCTGGGAATCTGAATGTAACCAGGGAGTGAACAACCTTTAAACTATAGAAGAGAGAGTTTCAATGAAAATTATTTGAGAGAAGTAAGAAATGAAGCGAATGAACGGTTAAAATCATCACAAGAGGCAATTTCAGAAGATGTTGGTTCTCCATTTGTTTCAATGCCAGCAATCCCAGCTGTTTACTTGGAGGGAGAAGGAGAAAATCATCCACTAGAGAAAGTAAGTTACATTATAAATTAGCTGAACTTTTTCATTTCTTTTTTTTTTTAGTATGGTGAGATGGATTTAGACCCTAACGAAGAAGCTAGCTCTATCACAGTACCTTCTACTTCTACGGGATACAGTAGCTACTCATCTTCAGGTGACAAATATTTGACTATTAGAAGACATACTGTTGGGCCAGGAGATTCTGCTCATGAACAGGTGAAGTATTTGAAAAATGTCACCCTTGAACTATCATGAATTGTTTTTTGGACCATCATTTTCACCGTTGATTGTGGGTGGTTCAATACTCCTTCTATGAATTATGTTGATATCATGATTTTAAGAAAACTAAGATAGCTAAATATTAACTAAGAAATTATTTATTTCGTAGGTTCTTGAGAATCATTATATTTCTCACCCCCAGCAAGACCAGAAAGGAGGTAAACTACTCCCCCATACAAACCTGCCTTTGCATATTACAACCTTGGCTCAACAGAATCCGCATTATTTTGGAGGAAAGGATCCGCATTTATTGAAACCTCCCGTAGTTCTGAGTGCTGCTGGTGGATTTGGTAGAAGAGCTTCAGGTAAGTTTGGCCGAAGAATAAGGTTATTGAAAGTAAATGAACTGCAAGCAAATTAATAGATCATTTTGATGGTTATTTTCTGTTCTTCGATAATTTGGTAATTGTTCAAACAATTTTATACAAATCAGAAAACTGTTGAAAAAATTAACATTAAGTGACAAAAATATGTTTATTGACAGTATGTGAGATGTAAAAAATGTTATAAATTCGTTGGAAATAGAAATTGTACTTGTGTTTTTTTTATGCTCAATTAAGGAAATCTTGCATATTTTCAGATGGTGGTGCAAATTTGCACATGGTTTGGGGTACACCTGGATCACATGAACAATTGTCAATGATGTCTACTAGTTCCAGTGGAAATCCCAGTTTAAGCAGTAGTGGCACTGGAACACAACCACAGGAGCATAACCAGCATGTATTGGAGGATTTGGCAGTTGCCAGGTAAGATAAAAAAAAATTATGGTACCTTTTCCATGTCTTTGGTCTCTAGTTTCTCGTGGTCCATATGGTGGAGTCTTGTTCGTTCCAGAACATTGCATCTGCAGAAGATGTACTCCGCGGTTCCTTCTTCGTCTTGGTAGAAGCGACAATCTGCAAAATTCAGATTTTATGAAGATGCCTCTACAGTCTACAAGTGGCCTGTCATTAGACCTGTTATTATCCTCAGGTTTTTACTTTTCAGTTCTAACAGGGCTGGTGTTACTCTTCTCAAAGGGTTTGGTATAAATGCATTCGAGTGGACTTGTTACACTATTTCGTACCAGTACTTCGGTTTTTTTCAGCTTCTCAGTACATTGACCCTTCATCTATTCAAAACTCGGGATTCCGAGACTCCTTGCAAAGTGTATCAGTTTCCCCTGGGAGCAAAGTTCCTGATATCTGAGGGCGATAATGAAACCTCTTGAGTCTTAGATAACTTAAGAGTCAGGTAGATAGATATATTTATTATGACTGTAAGAGTTCAAAATTGAAACCGTACAACGACTCACTAGCTTGTACTTGTCTCAGGATATTTGCGGCTAAGATTGACTTATGGTATAATACTATGGGGACAGTCTACAGCAGCAAAAGCACTCTTTATTGTCCAGAAAAAATGCATTAGAGCTCTGTTATGCAAAACTAAATCCGAACCAAGTAAACCTTTATTCAAAGAACTTCAGATATTACCAATCACGTGTCTTTAATATTGGAAGTGGCCTGTTACAATAAAAGAAAAAACAATTCAAAGACATTCATAACTATTTCACTTGAAATCAAAATCTTCTAAATACCCCCACAAAGTAGATTGAGTTTAACCCAGAACTGTCCTCTCAACATTGGAATCCGAATATATAATAAAATTCCTAAGGAAATAAAAGATCAAGAGAACCACTTCAAATTCAAAAAAATCTCTTTCAAACCTTTTAAGGTGTGGCTTATTCTATACTTTGCAAGAATATTTTAACATGTAGCATACAAACTAATTGTGAATTTTATGATTATATACTGTGTATTTTGATATTTATATGTCAAATTTTTTACGTGTTTTTAAACCAATGTGGTCTTTTTAATGAATAAATTTGATTTGATTTGAGTGAAGATGAGGAGGTTTGTTAAGTAGTCACTGACAGAATCAGAATCAATTTATTCATCACAAAAAAATACATAAATATTCAATTAACAAAGATCAAAGACAGATGCATCTTTATCGGACTAGTGAGAAAAATGGGATGTAAATAGGTATGCATTTTAGATGATTAAAAAATTAAAAAAAGAAAATTAAATTAAAATTAAAAAAAAAAAAAATTATATTAAAAACAAAACACATTTCAAAAGTTAAAACAAAATACATTTTAAAAGTTGAGAAACTCTTCTATACTATAAAATATTTGTTTGTCAGAAAACGTTTGAGTTTAATGCTAAATGACATGTTAGACATATTACAGGTATATTGTTTAAGCTCACAGATACATTTGAATTTATTGTATAATTTAACTCCTATGTAGTCAGGCGAGTTCTGGCAGATTTGTAATCGTGAGTAACTCTGGTGTAGACTTCCTTTCATTCGTGTGTCATGCGAGTGCAAGTCCTCATTTTTCTTGAACCTGTTTTCATTTTCTTTAATATAGGTAATTATTTGAAATATGTATAAGCTGGGCAAAGTTTGTATTTGCGATCTTTTAAATAGGTCTTTACATATTGACAGTGGATGGACATTGAACATAGCTCTTAGTTTTTTTTTCTGTGCTCTGAATGTCTTACCGGCATGTGACGAGGAACCCCAGAATACTAATCCATTATGTAGAACTGACTGAACAAGCCCGTAATATAGTAATTTAAGTACATTAAAAGAAACAGAGTCTCTGAGCTGCCTTATCATGTAACAACATGTGCTTAGTCTGGAGCATACACTTTTTATATGGGCCTCCCATTTTTGGTCAAGTGTAACACCTAGAAATTTCATTGTTTTTGTAGCTTCAATTGATTTTCTATTGATATGTAGGTAAAGATTTTGGTCAGGTGTAAAATTCCTTGGTAAAAACCGCATAAAATATGTTTTCGTCACATTCAATTGCAGACCGTTCTGAGTACAATATTCATAAAGCTCACTAGAGGCTCCATTACTATTCACAATTAATTGTTCAATGTCGATGTTTGACATCAAAATATTAGTATCATCAGCATACAGTTTTTTTTTTTTTTTTTATGTTCTGGTTCCCACGAAAAGGGATATCCTGTAATGTTCAGAGAACATCGTGGGAACCTAGGGAAAGAAGGTAGGAGTTGGTGTTCTTCTTAAATTTCTGAAGGTTGTATGCCTCGGGGAACACCTCCCTAGGCAATGAGTTCCAAAGCCTGCTGTTCGTTGGATGAACGAAGTCTTTGGAAAGTGATGTTCTGCAGGTTTCCAAAGTGACCACGAAGGGTGTGATGACTGAACTTGACGGGTTAATCTCGAAGAGACTGCCAAAGCAGGAACGATTGTTGATATTTCAGAAGAGCATCGCCATGAAAATATCTATAAAATAGAGACAAATCGCCAACTTTTCTACGGTGTTCCAGACAAGTGAGCGAGTTTGTGGGGCATCACCGACGAGAGAATTGCTCTTTTGGACAGAATCCAATAGCCTCAGGATATGTTTAGGTGCCGCACTCCAAATATGGGAACAGTATTCCAGGACAGGTCGGATCTGTGCCTTATAGATCATAAGCAGCTGACTGGGGGTAAAATAGCTCTTGGCACGAAACAGAAAACCAAGTTTTTGGGATGCACTTTTGGCAATGGACCTCCGTGATTTTCCCAGGAAAGGTTATTGCTGATAGTAATACCAAGCATCGATATGGATGGCTTCAGTGGTATGGTTACTCCTGACAAAGTTATGTTAGGCACAGTGAGATCGGCTTTTCTAGAGAAAAGACATGCTTGTGTTTTGTTTGCATTGAATTCTACCAAGTTATTAGATCCCCATTCGAGAATTGTTGCCAAGTCCATATTTATATTATTAACATTTCTTCCTCGTTCATTTCTGGTTTCACGGGCTGATATAGGGGCCCTGGAAGAGAAAGCGGTATGGAGGGTACTATCATCGGCAAAGCTGTGTACTGGACATGAAGTTGCTTTCAACAGGTCGTTGATGTGAAGTAGAAATAGTGTTGGTGCGAGAATGGATCCTTGGAACACCAGCATTTATGAGTAGAGTGTCAGATGAAACTCCATCGACCACTACATGGAGAGACCTGTTTGAGAGAAAACTAGCAAGCAGAGAACACAGCTGAGGGGCAAGCCATAAGACGGAAGCTTGGCGAGGAGTCCCTGGTGCCAAACTCGATCGAACGCCTTGGAGATATCTAATGCCACAGCTAAAGTTTCTCCATGCTTTTCAATAGATAGCTGCCATATATGTGAGACGTAGCTTGAGCAGGTCACCAGTTGATCTCTGATGGCGGAAGCCATATTGCCTATCGTTGACAATTCCTGAGTCTTCCAGATATTTCATGAGCTCGATGTTGATGGCTTTTTCCATGACCTTTGAAATAATAGATAGCAGTGCGATAGGTCTGTAGTTGCTAGGTAGGGCCGTTTTGCCTTTTTGAGGGACTGGCTGTACTCTTGCAATTTTCCAATTGGACGGAAATACCCCCAAATTGTAAGAGTGGTTGAACAACTTGCAAAGAACAGGTGTTAGTTCGGGGCACATTTCTTGAGAACAATCGGCGGGATTCCGTCAGATCCACAGGCTTTGTTGGTGTTGAGACCCAGCAAAATCTTTCTGATAGTCGTTGCAAAGGTGATCTCGGGCATGTGACTGTCAATAGGTGTAATGTTCGGGGTTGTTTTCCCGATGAATCCAGAGTGGAATTTCCAGCAAATAGGTGCGCAAAGATATTGGCTTTTTCCTGGGCAGTCGTTGCTAGTGTTCCATCTTCTTTGGTTAGGGAGCCGAAATGAGCTGGAAGTGAAATTTCTTCCCACAGCTTTCGCGAAAGACCAAAATGAACGGGATCAGTTAGGACATTCAGCAAGTTTTGATCTTATTTTGGCTTTGTGGGCATCTTTTGAGCATTCTATTGTCTCTTTACATATGCCTCTAGCCTCGACATATGCTGCTCTGGTCTCAGGGCCCGGATTTTTTAGCCATCGATGGTATGCTGCCTGTTTGGAAGCCACAGCTCTAGAGCAGTTTCTGTTAAACCAGGTCTTATCGGATGATGTTCTTCTTCGGTATTCGGTATGTAAGTTTGCATCCCCAACATGATGATTTCAGAAATTGTCTCAGCACATCGTGTTGGATCTACTGAAGAGAAACAAACTCTCTTCCATGGAAACGCTGAGAAAAACATACGAAGACCTTCCCAGTCGGCCGAATTGTAATGCCACATGAGACGGGGTGGTATTGTGCAGCTCGATGGTAAATGGAAAGAGCATGTTGTGGAGATGAGGGTGTGGTCAGAGTTTCCAAGTGGGGCACAAACTTCTATTCTATACGGTCAGGATTGGTGGTGAGGAAAAGATCTAGTGTATTGGCAGACTGGTTGTTGACATCAGGGATGCGGGTTGGTAGCTCGACCAGTTGTTCTAGACCATGAGTGATGGCGAAGGACTCGGCTTGACGACCAGCATCATCTGTTTTGTTAGAGAATTTGAGCCAGGCAGCGTTATGTACATTAAAATCTCCCATGATTATGGTTTCAGCTGTTGGATGGTTCTCCTGAATGTAGTCCAGTTTGAGTGATAAAAACTCAAAGAGGTCGTTATATGAAGGTTCATTAGGTGATAGATAAAGGCAGCAGAGGAACTTAGTCAGTTTGGTATCAGATAGCTTGAACCACATCACATCAAAGTCTTTCGGTTCCAAACTCTCTTCACGCTGGCATGAAAGGTTAGCCTTGGCGTAAAGGCAAACTCCACCTTTGAACCTGAATCGAGAATGGAGTTCGTAACCAGGACAAAGCATATGGACCTTGTTGGTGGACGAGTTTACTTGTGTTTCTGTTAGAGCCAGAATATCCGGTTTTTCCGTCTGTAGGTGATGGTGGACGTCATTGATGTTCTTGTTGAGTCCGCGGATGTTGCAAAAATTAATTTTTAATGTTGAGTCCCCTCGAGTACCTCTCGCCCGGAAATCCGAATGGAAGGTATTTTACTTCCGGAGTGTTTTACTCTAGGAGACTTCATCATTATTACTATTGTTCAGATTTGTTCAGGATAGTTGCAGTATTTTTTTATGTCTGATGTGAATATTATGAAGAACAAGGGTCCCAATATTGAGCCTTGGGGTACTCCTAGGTTAGATTCTCTTGTTTGCGATTTTGAGTTGTCATACATTGTTATTTGTGTACGCTCAGATAGATAAGACTTCGCCCAGTCAAGAGGTACCCCACGCACACCGACAACCTCTAATTTAAGCAGCAATAGATCTCGGTCGATCGTGTCAAACGCACGGCTCAGGTCATAAAAAAGACATAGTGCATTTTCTTTATTATTGAGTGCTTCGTACAAAAATTTCATTATATCATGAATAGCAGTTGTGGTGGACTTTTTTTCTCTAAAACCATGTTGTATATCAGGAATAAGCTTGAAACATTCCAAGTAATTTGTTAACCGTTGACAGTATGCTGACTCAAAAATTTTAGAAATATGATTTTGGATGCAAATTAATCTATAGTTTTTTATATCATTAGCGGATCCTTTGTTTTTAAAAATTGGTATTCCTTTGGATTTTTTAATGTTAGGGAATATTCCAAGTGAAAATGACTTATTTATCAGGTAACACAGGGGTTCAGCAATGAGTGTGGCAACTGACCTGACCGCTCTACCATCAATATCATCCGACCCAGGTGTAGATTTGACAGTAGTTTTCCTTATTATTGATAAAATTTCTTCGGGTGTTATTGGTGTTAAAAATAAACTTGTAGGCACTCCCTCGATACACATATCGTAGTTCGGTACCTGACGATTTGTATTGCAATCAATGAAATAGTCGTTTATATAATTTGCTTGTTCAGTAGAAGTTCCTCCTTCCAGAAATCCAGCAGATGCTTTCCTTACTGATCCACTATCTTTACTCTCTTTAATAATTTTCCAACTTTCACTCATGACATTATCTGAATTCAAAATTCGTTCATTATTTAACTTTTTTCTATGATTTTTCACATGCACTCTATATTCTTTTTTAAATTGTTTATATTTTTTTGTATACCAAGGATTGTTTAGAGCTTTGCTTAATTTACTCATTTCACAAAGCTGGGCGTGCATTTGCTTGATTTCTGGAGTGTACCATTTCTTTTTGTTGGGTTTAATGTGTATTGTTTTAATTGGAAAGGCACATTCGTAGTAATAAAGAAAAGTATGATAAAATATGGAAAACTGTTCTTGAAAGTCTGTTGTATGATACATTTCATTCCAATTTTCTTTTGATAAATAGTTCTGAAAATCTTGAATATTGGAGTCATTAATTTTTCTTTTTTGTACACGGTGATTGTTTTTATTATTGTTATGTAATACCTCATTAAACGAACATACCTGATAAGTGTGGTCTGAGAAAAAAGAGGGACTTACTTTTGCAATGCACTCATCTGTATTTGAGAAAACGTTGTCTATGCAGGTTGCAGTTGTAGATGTTATTCTTGTGGCCTCATTGATATGATTTTTTATGCCATACTCGCCTAACATATTTATAATTTTTTGTTTCTCATCACTATTCACTAAGAAATCTACTTTAATATCGCCACAAATGACAAAAGTATCTCCCTTCCGATATGTACTATACAATAATGCATCGAGTTGATATAAGAAGTTATTGAAATTTTTATGATTTGGGGGTCTGTAAACAACAATTAGGTACATATATTTATTCCTGTGCGGAAGTTTCATCTTGGCTCCACAGGCTTCAAATTCCCCTTCTACACATGTGTTAATTAGATATGTTCCATATACATATCGTTGTCTGCAAATAGGCAAACACCTCCCCGTTGCATATTCTTCCTGGTGAAATATGATATAAGCTTCATATTTTTTATTGGTGTCACTTTTAATTCCTCACTTTTGAGCCAATGCTCGCTGATGCATAAAATTTTTGCTTTATGGGTTTGCATTACAATGTTGAGATCATCCGATTTTTTTGCAAGACCACCTTGTATGTTCGAGTTAATAATTATGAGATTTTTGTTCATAGTATTATAACCTAATGACCCTGTGTTTTGGGTTTGGGTTATTATAGGATTCACTGGCGTATTGTCCTTAGTTGAAAATGTAGGTCTGAGGTTATCTAAAAATCCTCAGTTTGCTGGTGATATTGGTTATATTTTCTGAAATCAAACCTCTTGTAAGCTACCATCTTCGGCCATGTGGAGGATTTATAAATTTCATCTTTATAAGTGAAATCAATTCCAAACATAAAACATTTGTTCTGGGATTCATCCGTTGGTAATTCCTTAATAATTATCTCAGCATTCCTGAAAGTACCTTGATCCAGAATAAATTTATCAATGATTTAATTGAATCACCCTGTATCAGAATAACCATAAAAGTAATGAAATATTCAACTCCTAAACACTAAGAGCAATCAGAATCATTATAATTCACTATAGTGATCATATCACTAGATGAAAATGACCTGCCCATCAAATAAAATCAACCATGATCTATACGTTAAAATAATATGGTTATCCCAATCTATATTTTATAATGAACTTCGATTCCAAAGTGGAATCATATACACATGAAT
The DNA here is from genome assembly GCA_018342105.1 of Gonioctena quinquepunctata. NCBI lineage: Eukaryota > Metazoa > Arthropoda > Insecta > Coleoptera > Chrysomelidae > Gonioctena > Gonioctena quinquepunctata. The sequence goes on from JAFIRS010000267.1 coordinate 621,265, forward strand.
TATTTCATAAAATCTGCCCACTTTACTATGTGAAATGTTTAACTGGCAACACTGCCCCATATGGAAATTCAGTGACATTGGAATTTTGCAAATTAAACTGGCTTTCATACACAAGAAAAAGTGTACAATCACACAGGATTTCGTGAGGTTAATGAAAATTTAACATACCCCTATCGGCAAACTATCACCAAACTTCATCTCGTAATTGGAAGGTTCCCGTTGAACAGGAAACACTCGGCTTAACGCATCTGTTGATGAGGAGAATCATGTTCCACTCATGGTATTCAATAAAGGGATTTTCGAAGCCATGTTAGGCATCGGCGAGAGCACACATACCTGATATGTGCAAATATGGATAGATATCAACACAAATATGTCCGCAGGCCCAACCAGTCTATCCGTAATTCGCCGAATTTGGTTCGAAAAGTATTGCCGATGAAGGATGATTCGAAGATCACATATTTTTCAGAACCAAATGCCACACGCAACATTGACTCTTGCAAAGAAAACATTAGAAGTTAATATTCGGTCACAATTTTTTTTTCTAATTTAATATTTCTTACTTTTTACTGCGAAGAATTGCACCCATTGCCCCCCCTGTATCCGCGCCTGTTTGCCTTAGCAACTTTAGGATCAGGTTCATCAACTTCGGCTGATATACCCTGGACTTCCTCTTTTCCTCTCGGGAATGTATAGATGGGGTCAAAATATCACCAGTACTTCATATAACTTTTGTTCCTAAAAGCCTTCTGCTTTCATGCAGGAGTCAGTTGTTTTGCTACAAAGTCAGGAACAGACTACCCCCGATGGTCCACACCCGAATACTTTGAAATGACAGATAATTTTTCAATAGTTTTCAACAAAATAAGGTTACGTAGACAACTTTCTGAATAAAAGTACTCATGTGGAAAGTCGATCGGAGCAACGATTCTTAATAAAAACGCAGTTTTACTCGATGACATCAAACCCGATCGTCCACCATTATTTGAAATGGAAAATTTTCACAGTAGAAATACTAATGCTAACGTTAATTCAACATTTATAACAGGGGTAATACAAAATATGCTAAAATAAAGTCGTAAACAAAAAGTACAGTACCTAGTTGAAAGTTTCATTCACAATGTAGATATTATTTCAAATGAAATATCAAGTTATGTAGATTCGTGGTGTTTTTGAACTAACAAGCTACTCCACTATGAAATATCGAATTCAGTCCATATTTTGTATGTACGCTTGGAATAAGCACGTTTTGTGTTGCGTTATCTGAATCTCATGAAACTCAACATTTGGATGTTGAAAATTCGTATTCACAGCTTAAATGTTGAGGAGTTTCACTGATGAGTATAATTTCTTGGGAGAAAATCTTTAACCCGAAGATAAATTTAGCTGAAAAAACGCACATCGGAAGACATAACTGATAAAAAGCAAACGAATAAACTACAAAAACGGCTGCACATGATAAGGTGAAAAATATCCGGTGAATAAATGTATGTTCCATTTCTTCCACAGATGTTGACAAAAACACCTTGTAGAAAGAAATAAAATTTATACAGTGAGCCGCCATCTTGAATTTTTCAATTTTCACGAAAGATTCATAATATTTGACTCCAAAAACCCCCACATACCAATTTTGAATAGAATCGGACCATAATCACAAAACTCGTCCACCATTTTGGAGCCGCCATCTTGAATTTTTCAATTTTGACAAAAGAATCATAATCTCCACCACAAAAACCCTCAGATACCAATTTTCACAAAACTCGTCCGCCATATTGGAGCCGCCATTTTGTTTTTTTTTCACACAAAAATTTCCTAATGCATTGTCACCGGAATTATGTACACCTGCCAAATTTCCAATCATTCGGACGTCTGGAAGTGGGTGAAAATCAAGTCCAAAGGAGTAGGTTACAAACAAACATACAAGTGAAGCAAAATAAAATAAATTTTTGCATTTCTGTTTGCTCTTGAGGCTTGCGATTGATTATTTACACCATGAGTTTTGTAAGGTAAACGTGTTTGCATGATAAAAATTCGTTATGAACATTGTACCTATCATTTCTATGTTCATTACAAATTAATCTTTTCGAATAATGGTAGACATTTCAGGTTGGATGTCGTTGAACAAAAATGCATTTTTATAAAAAATCGTTGCTCCGATCGATTTTCCACACGAGTACTTTTATTCAGGAAATTGTCCAGGTAACCTTGTTTTGTTAAAACATATTGACAAATCCGAGTCATTTCAAAGTTTTGGGGTGTGGACCATCGGCGGTAGTCCGTTCCTGACTTTGTAGCAAAACAACTGACTCCTGCATGAAAGCTCATCAAAGGAATTAATTTGTTTAATCAATCACCAAAATTTTGATGATTTTGAATATTCACTTTGAAAGTTATCAAAGAAAAACATTTTTCATTTTGTAACTTTGAGGGCCCGTAACTTGGTAACGAAGGCTTTTAGGAACAAAAGTTATATGCAGTACTGGTGATATTTTGACCTCATCTATACATTCCCAAGAGGAAAAGAGGAAGTCCAGGGACACCCTGTATATATATATATATATATATATATATAAATCGTTTTACCCATTACTCACCAATCGCAGTATAGAATACGTGTACTGTTGACTGTTGACAAAAACACCTTGTAGAAAGAAATAAAATTAGTGCTATTTCAAGTGCAGAGGATGGTGTTTGCGCAGACTAAGAAAATGTATTGACAGAGACGGGGGTCATATCGAGCAGTTTTTGTAGCGGATTTTCCATTTCTGTTTGCTCTTGAGGCTTGCGATTGATTATTTACACCATGAGTTTTGTAAGGTAAACGTGTTTGCATGATAAAAATTCGTTATGAACATTGTACCTATCAATTCTATTTTCATTACAAATTAATCTTTTCGAATAATGGTAGACATCTCAGGTTGGATGTCGTTGAACAAAAATGCATTTTTATCAAAAATCGTTGCTCCGATCGAGTTTCCACACAAGTACTTTTATTCAGAAAATTGTCCAGGTAACCTTGTTTTATTAAAACATATTGACAAATCCCAGTCATTTCAAAGTTTTGGGGTGTGGACCATCGGGGGTAGTCCATTCCTGACTTTGTAGCAAAACAACCGACTCCTGCATGAAAGCTCATCGAAGGAATTCATTTGTTTAGTCAATCACCAAAATTTAGATGATTTTGAATATTCACTTTGAAAGTTATCAAAGAAAAACATTTTTCATTTTGTAACTTTGAGGGCCCTTAACTTGGTAACGAAGGTTTTTAGGAACAAAAGTTATATGAAGTACTGGTGATATTTTGAGCCCATCTATACATTCCTGAAAGGAAAAGAGGAAGTCCAGGGACACCCTGTATACTCTCAGAGATCTTTGGGGATTAGGTACATTTTTATCGCAAATTTCTAGTTATTATAATTCAACGTGTCCCCCAATTTTTTTATTGATAATAAAGACCCGTGTCCACTAGCCATATTGATTCTTTCAATACTTGTTACTCACTTGATGACTAACTTCCGACAGAAATCAAGTTTTTTAAAGCATCAACATTTTTGGTGAATTTTCCTTCAAGGGTTTAATACAAATAAATTATACTATCTCCAGCTCTGGGTCGATAACCTGTCTTCAAGGGTTTAATACAAATAAATTATACTATCTCCAGCTCTGGGTCGATAACCTGTTAAAGTTATTACTTATTTTTGTTAGGGAAATATAACTTGACTTTTACTTCAAACAACGAATTACAATGATATCAATACAGGGTGATAGAAAATAAAACAACATATAAAGCAATATATTATATTCTCAACGTCAAGGTTTGTTCACTAGAAAACTAATTAAAATTCACAGAATATATTTTTACCATATGGCTGCTACTGAAAATTTTCAAATCAAAAATGATAAACTACTTGTTCTGAATAAATCATATTGCCTTTTCAATTAAAATGACTATTCTATGTATTCTTATGGGATTTGAATACATTTCAAGGTACATGCAAGGCCGAGGCAACTCTAAAAGACACACAATGGCCAGCCCCGAAGATGTTCATTCCCTGCAGTCTACATCTTCAACAGGGACAAGGGTGAGGCGTACAGGTCTTTTGACTGTTACTGAACGTCCAGGTAAGTTTTAAGATTTAGAAGATATAACATCGTTTTATAATGCCTTTTTTCAGTGTTTAATTGTGCCTTTAATTCGTTCAATGCATTTCTACTCTACTTTTAATGTTTATTCATAACGAGTTGCCTAGAACACTCCAGTTTTGTTTAGCATTTTATTTTATTTTTGTTGTAAATAGCAAGTTGCTAGTTGTGTTGTTTTTATTATTTATTTAATTTTGCATGCATATTTTGTCAGTAATCCCACCTGAAGTCGTGATGGAAGTAGAGGCACGCATGAATCGCAACTATATGCCTACAATCTTGCCTCAAAGAAAACACTCGAGGCAAACAGTTAAACCTCATTTGCCCACTGTTCAGGAACTACAAGGTAGGTCACAGATTTTATGTTTTTTTCTTATTTTGCTTGCAAATTGTGCTGTTGATTTAGTGACAGCGAATCCAGATCTACATATTCATATTATACATACATACAACATTCACATTACCCAAGCCGTTCTTGGAAGCATCCACCATTCCACTCTCCAATTCACCCAACAACAAATTAAATATTTGATAACCTGGATGAAGTCCAAGAAACTGGTTATTACCTTCTTGATAATAAATGATTCATCGTCCCAAGAATTGAATATAGTTGGATTTAACGGGAATTAGGACCAGGGAGTAAAATGAGAGAAATGATTCAAATCAATCTCCATGATAATTGCGTAAACCAAAAATGTGATACACAAAACCTGACAAAAATATACACCCATATTCTAGAAAGGTTCAAAGGAAAAACAGATTTCTGAATAATGATACACAAAAGATCTGTTTTGTTTGTTTTTTTCGTTTCTTTATCTATGTAGCGTTGGAATATTCCAGGTGGGATGATCAGTTGCATATCGAATACATGGTTGTTTAATTTTAACGTGTCTGTATTTGTTTATATACATTTTTACAGTTTTTAATGTGTAATTTGTGCCAATTTGTTTTTATCGACCAGAGTTTGTATCGACTACTCAACAGTTTTTTAGTTGAATCCATGAGCAGGAAAAAACTTAGTTTTAAAGGTGGGTCATAGATATGTTCTTTGTTTCAATCTATACGTGACTATTGTCATTTCAGCTTTGAAAAAGGAATAAATTAATTCCGAAACGTCAGCGATAAAAACATAGTTTTACTCCCTGGTCCTAATTCTTCTTGATAATATTCTATACCAACATAATAATTTTTTTCTTGAAAAGGGAAACATTCTCAATTGAATATTGAATAGAAAGATTTTTCTGTAAATTGAAAATTCCACGATGAAAATGAAGTAATTTTTTGTGAATGTCTAACAGAAAACTACTTCCCCAGCTAAAGCCACGCTCGAAATTGAACTACATCTGATAGATATTCTGAAAGGACCCTAACTCAAAAGAAAAAATCTGAGATTGAAAATTTGCATTTTCATTCATATAGTTATTTGATTTTCTATTCCAGTCCTAATTGAGAACTCATATAGATGAATGAGGCAAAGAAGAATGTTTTCCAAAAAAGAGTACTCACCAGAAATCATTTGTAACATGCAAGAGAGGCATCGCATTCACTAGGTCTTCAATACATTTTGTCGACGAAAATCTATTTCACGCTTCCACGATCATCAGGAAGACCGGAAGAAATGGGAAACACATTTTCCAGAAGCAATCTCACTTTGCAAAGATGGAAAAAAGTTAAAAACAATTCTTTTGGAGAGACACTTTGAAATTAGTGTTTTTTTGACATTAGAACCTGTCATGGGGTATGATAGATTGATTTGTTTGAAAATATGAACAGGATGTTTAGTCACTATCTTCCATCGTTCAAGATAACATCTGATTTTATGAACATCCTGTTCATATTTTCAAACAAATCAATCTATCATACCCCATGACAGGTTTTAATGTCAGAAAAACACTAATTTCAAAGTGTCTCTCCAAAATAATTGTTTTTAACTTTTTTCCATCATTGCAAAGTGAGATTGCTTCTGGAAAATGTGTTTCCCATTTCTTCCGGTCTTCCTGATGATCGTGAAAGCGTGAAATAGATTTCCGTCGACAAAAATGTATTGAAGTTCTAGTGAATGCGATGCCTCTCTTGCATCAATGTTACAAATTATTTCTGGTGAGTACTCTTTTTTAGAAAACATTCTTCTTTGCCTCATTCATCTATATGAGTTCTTAATTAGGACTGGAATAGAAAATCAAATAACTATCTGAATGAAAATGCAAATTTTCAATCTCAGATTTTTTCTTTTGAGTTAGGGTCCTTTCAGAATATCTATCAGATGTAGTTCAATGTCCAGCGTGGCTTTAGCCGGGGAAGTAGTTGTTTTCTGTTAGAAAAAAAAATTTTTTCATCGTGGATTTTTCAATTTACAGAAAAATCTTTCTATTCAATATTCAATTGAAAATGTTTCCCATTTCAACATGAATACCCTACAAGAGGTTATCTTGAACGATGGAAGATAGTGACTAAAGTTTATCTTTCAGTCGCAGATGATTCCACATCTTATTTTATGAACATCCTGTTCATATATTCAAACAAATCAATTTTTTTCTTCTATTTATATTTGGAATAACTGACAGAATTATGAAATTTGATTCTTCCACCGGAAAGACATTTTTACCTTTTTACTTCCCCATTTCTTGTATTGTGTATTTAGAATTCTTCTAGATATGGATATCACGACACAATACATTTGGACTTTTTATGTAATTAAAATTCAAGATATGGATTATGAATTACTGATACCATTCAAGAATCTAGGCATCAAGATCGGACTAGTTTTGTGATTGATATTCCGATATTTTTTTGTTCGGAAAACGTGAATCATTAATTTTTTGTCGGAATTGAAGATTGCAGTGCCCAAATAGTCGAGGTTTATTATTTATAGTCCAGTTAAAAAAAATCGTATATAATTGGATTATAAATTTTTTGATTAAAAAACAGCAGAAAAACGGAGCTTGGAGTCTTTCAAACATCCGTCAGTGTTCCAAACTGTGCTAGCCTGTTTCAAACCATACAGGCTCTTCTTCAAACGGCAAACCTTGTTGGTTTGATTATACATTTCTGGCGGTATCATATAAATTCAGCCAAGTCACCTTGTAGAAATGCGGAGATTGCATCCATCTGGTCGATGTCGAGGTCCAATTCAGCAGCTTTCGCCAGAAGATATCGGATGTAACTGTTTCGGATGACCGGAGCAAACATTTCTTCGTAGTCGACACCCTTTTACAACTAGTCAAACCTCGTGAGTCACATTGCGCACAGCATCCAATTCTGTTTTGAACACCCACTTGCATTTCAAGGGTTTACGTCCAGGTGGCAGATCGACCAGTTTCCAAGTTCCATTGTCTAGTTGCGCTTTATACTCTCTGTCCAGGCTTTGCGCCATGCTTCTTTATCGGGGCGAGAGAGAGCGTTGTTAACTGTGACTGGATCATCTGACAAGGCGGTCAAGATGAAATTCAGGTCGTAGTCTTGTAGATGAAATGGCGGTCTTTTATCACAGGTTCTTCTTCGCGGATTTTTGTTTTCAACGTCGTCAGTTTCATTCAGGAGGAATGTAATCAGAGTCTGTTTCGACCGCTGAAGAAGCGTCGTCAGCTTCTGATTCTGTCGAATCCGGAAACGCAAGAAAATCCTCTAATGCATCCTAGTACCTTGTGACTATAGAGGAATCTGCAGACTCATAGTCAACGGGAGAAAAGTCGCCTGTAGCATCGCTCTGTCGTTTTTTGCAATAATAAATATCATCAGTTTCAGACGAATGTGGAAAGAAAATATCATTCCTGGATGTATCACCAGTTTTTTTGAGCAATGATGAGCCCTTCTTTTCGGAAAATATAGTATCTCTCGATGTGAAAACTGTGTTTTTCTACGTGGTAGGCTTTTCTGGTCAAGCTATAAGCAATCAAAATGCATGGTTTTGATTTAGGATCCAGTTTTCTATTAGTGGCTGCCGGAACATGCACATATGCTTTGCAACCAAGCACACGTACATGTTTCACTGTAGGTTTTCTACCTGTCCAGATATCTTCTGGAGTTTTCTTGATTCATTTGGAAGGGGACCGGTTGAGTAAGTAGACCAAGGTGTTTGCAGCTTTGGCCCAGACAGAGTTGGGTAGTTCCGACTCATCAAGTAGGCATCTGACGCGCTCCATTATGGTTCTGTTGAGCCTTTCTGCCTTCCCATTTTGCTCTGGGGTATACGGACAGTTGTCTGATGCTCAATACCTGCGGATAATAGAAGTTCACACATTTATTTTTATTACTTTTACTTTTATTTTTATTATTTTCTATTTTGTTAGTTTTAAGCTTGAAGAAATAATTATTGTTAGTTTTAAGCTTAAATAAATAATTATTCTTATATATTAGGATGTATCCTACCAATAAACATTTCATTCATCTTAAGGCTGCAATATTCACCACCATTATCGGTCCTCATTTCTTGTAATCAACAAGGCAGGAGTAAGCTTGGACCTTGGACTTCAGAAAATAGATGAACATTTTATGACTGAAATCATCTAAAAAAGTAATCACATACTTGGACCCAGAAAGCGAGCTTGGGTACGGTCCTGCAATGTCCGAATGTACCAGATCTAGAATTCGAGTAGATCCAGAACTGCTTTTGTCGAAAGGCAAGCGCCTACTTTTAGCAAGTGCACAAGATTTACGTACAAAGTCACTGGCAACCTTCAGATTGGAATCTATCCCATGGACTAGGGTTTTCAACTTTTCCATACTAGACAAGCCAACGTGTCCCATACGGCTGCGCCATAAAATACATGTATTCGGTGCTGCGAGAAAAATCAGGTACGACGAGTCTAAATCCAGCCTGAACAAATTGTTTTCCAAGGTGGCGGATGCGAGAACCTCACCATTCGCATCTGTATTGCCATTGTCTACGATCTGACTAACAGATAGCAAATTCACTCTCTGCTGTGGAACGTGATAGACATTTCTTAGTTTCACCGGCATTACTGCTCCATCGACTTTTACAGGCAACTGTATGTCAAAACATCAGTAAAATCACAATACGTAGGGTTACTACATGAAGATTGTAAAATTAATACTCATCTTAGTAGGTTTCCTTACATGTATTATATTTTGTATTGGCAATACATTGATTTGTAATTTTACTCATATGTTGTATTGTAAAACAATTGTAATTTTTAACAGTGTACAGGGTGTAATCTACCCTCTTTGCACATCCGCTAACAGTTGATAGTCCATTAAAAAATAAATAGATTTTCCCTTTAAAATTTTTACGAAAGGTCATTAATAAGCCAGAAAAAAAATATGTTTTTTTTTTAAATTTATTTTTATTTTTCCATACTTTTTTTTTTCGAATCTTCATCCATTGTAATTTGTTATAAAATGGCATTATACACTTGTCATTCACGGGTGTGCAAGAGGGTAGATTACACCCTGTATGTCCGTAATAGCCATTACACTTGTAACAACGCAGTCCTCTTTCTCTCCGGGTATCGTTGTTGCTGCTGCTTGAACCGGAAGAAGTCGTGGCAGACACGGACTTGCTTTAACCTCGGTTCCAATGGAAATACATGGCGGAGGATTTTTCACCTGAATCATTCCCAAAATCAGAAATGTCCTGGAGCAATTTCATTTTGATGGAATCGACCATAATTTTGGTACCAGCACTCTCGAGTCCCATAATCATTGGACCGTATTGTCCAGGTAAATCGGCAAGCATTATTGTACCAATCCATTCGTCCCTAACCTCCATTTTAACAGCTCTCAATTTGTGCGTTGTTATGATTTCATTCACGTACTCCTCGACGGATAAACATTTTTCAAGGCGGGTCGTGGTCAAAATTCACCTGAGAGAAACTCTTCTCTCAAGTCAGCTATCTTCAAAGGTTGACGATAGTTTATCCCATACTTGCATAGCTGTTTTGGCAGATGAACGTAGTTGATGGGATCGATCAACAGAACTATTTTCGTCCTGGCTTTTACATTTTTACTTGCATCGGTGTTTTCCTCGGTCACACATCCCCATAAATCATTGTGTTCGAGATAAGTTTTGACCGCGAACTTCCAGGTATAGAAATTATCACGTCCCTTTAGCTTATCGATCGGAGGAAGTGAAGAATTAGAGCCTGACATTTTTGCCACTGAACAATATTCGACACTTTTATAGCGGATAATCTGGGCCCATAACATATTGTTGAGTATGGGGATTAGAATAAGATAATACACGATATATAACCAGACCAATGTAATTAGATGAAACGAAACAGACTAATAATACACGTTATGACAAAAATGAATGTTGACAGAAGTTAATATAACTGACATAAACAAAAACAGCCATTAGACATCTGATGGCCAGTACTGTATCTAGGGCTTGTCCCGAATACCTATTTGTATTACTTATTCATAGACTTATTTGTATTGGTACCAGTTATCTGTATCATTACTATATTACTTATTCTGTACGTGTACTTCTCTACTGAAACTCCTATACTATCTTATAATTGGGATCTATCCTGTTTAGACAATAAATGTGTTTTTTTTTATTAGCACTTTGACATTTTCAGGTCGAGAGCAGAAATCAGATAGATTTTCGCCAGTTCGTAGAGGTAGCGAAGGTTCGGCTAGTTGCTCCCGATCTTCGAATTGTCCTATTTCCCAACAGGAGAGTCAGAGGATGCAAAGAAGTGTTTCATCTAGAAACAGTCCCCCAAGATCCATACCAGGTTAGTTCTAGTAACTATATAGTATGCCCAACACAGAAAAACCGGAATAGTAAATAGTACAATATCAAAAGAAGAGGCTTAACTTGTTCACAGATGTCTAATCATTCTAAGCAAATAATCTATGGTAATATTTTAATACGATATTTTAAATAGGTTACTATTTTTTTTAAATAATTATCTATTTCCTATCTTTACATAGTGACCAGGTCTAGTTCTCGTCATGCAATATTTTTTTTAAAACTCTGTTCTATGTCTTGGTATGGAGAAGTTAGTATTATACCTTGTATTCAAACTATGAATATCACTCTGTCACATTAGTAATTCTACTAGATATTGTGGACAATTATTATTTACATTAGTAACCAAGCAACTCATGTGCAAGAAACGTCTCTCACCCATTTTCAATAAACATGCACCTTGAAGAGTAGGAGTAATATGATCACGTCTTTTCAGGTTGAACACATATATCATGACAAAAATCTGTATTTTTTATATTTGATTCTTGTTGGATATTGTTAAGAATGGGCGTAAACACAGGCCATGAATAAAACTAGAGACTGCCAATAATATCTTGGTTTTACTAGGTAATACATTCTTATATCCCTAGAGATTTTTTTAGTGCAAAAAATGTTTTCTTACAGGTCATATTGACGTGTTTGTTGAAGTTGAGGTTACTATCAATTTGTAAACCTAGACATTTAGCATCATTTTCCCAAATGAGTTTAGTGCCTATCAATTGAATATCGAGATTATTCATGATTGTTTTGGTTTTATTGAATAAGATTGCTTTAGTGTTTTGAGCATTAATAATTAAGGAGTTACAACTTGCCCATTTATTTATATTTTCCAAGACCGTGTTTATGAGCCTACTAGCATGTCCATGATCGTTTTCTTGAAAAGAGTTATATACACTTAAGTCATCAGCGTACATGTGGAGTTTACAATTTTGTAATATTTCGGTGATATCAATTGTAAAATTTGAATTCTTTTCAATCCGATTAAGGTTACGATTTGTGAATTGTTATTTCTAAAAAAATATTGCAGGTGAGTGAAATTGCTAATAATAACACATTTTAAAAGGTTATGAAATCAATAAGTGATACTTCTTCTCCAATAATTTTCGATAACTAATTCTTAAGGTTTTGTTTGCACTTCAAATGAATTAACGACAAAGGTTAGAATGTGTTGACACTTCATACATTCCATTTTCTAAGTACTGTTTAATTCATCTGGAGTTCAAATCGAACCCTGGCCCTAAAAGTTTCAGTTGAAGAAAAATAAGTCGATATTCTCTAAATTAATGTCTTGTTTCTGGTTATTTCTGATATTTCGCAATTTAATGCAATTGACATATTTATTGATGCCACAAATTTTAAATTTTATGCCTTTCGAAGTTTTCAAATATTCACACGAATAATCCAACAATATTCGAACATACAAATAATAAATATCAGCATGCTCTGGAGTGCTGTAATGAACCATACAAGATATTTTCATGCACATTGAAAAAGATTTGTTGACATTGATTAACTATAGTTTTTTTCCTATATAGTTAAAAAATAGCACCCATACGATATGAGCTTGTGGTACTTCCAGTGGCGAAAAGTGAGATCAGTTGCAGTGGTTTGTTATGACTTGTACAACTGTTGCACAGATCGAAGCAGTGATATCAAGCGTATATCGAAGTATTAGATAAATATATAATAATAATAAAATTGTCAACCAAATATCCCATATCACTGGTTTACTAAACTTCCTGGGAAACTATTACATTCTATTAGGTAATTTTTCATCATCGTGACTCAAGTTTTCACTCTAACTTTACTACCATAAACTCACATTTGTTCAGTGTAGTACAACAAATACATTTGTGGCAAACTCAAATTGAAAAACCAACAGAAATTATGAAAGAATTGTCTTTGATAAGAGTACCCAGAGAATAAATCTGGTTATATAATTGTTATATCTTTAATAATCACTGAAACCATTTCTCTCGGTGACACAATAACTTTCCCGAAATAAAAAAATGTAGGTATGCATTTGTGAAATCTAATTCATCAACTACATTCGGGTTTTAGTGTTGTTAATTTGCTTTGCAGCTACCAAAACTGAACTGAATTGCCTAAAACATTTGCCCAAGTCCTATTTTTTCAGGCTATAAGGGCTCACAGGGAAACTTCATATAAAACTGCACAATTTCAAGGATTTGCCCTTCCTGTTAGAATGAAATTACATAATGCCGTCAAAAGTTTTTCGTTTGCACAACTTGATCCCTCACTAAGTATATCTAGGATATGAGATTGCTCTATTATATTCTATGGTCTATACACTGATTGCTAGTCAGAAAAGTGCTGGGTCTTATTTGGAGCTGCAGTTAAGTATGCAAAATTCACTTCGACTGAACAGTTCATATTCATAATGTTGTGAATATCAGATATTAGGTGCCCCTTTCAATAAAAATTGAATGGTGTATTCAGTAAAATCACTATGAATTAGTTTTGTTCGGCTTTTAAAATGAAGAAAAACCCTAGTTCACTCCTGTAAGCCCCTGTGGTAACGTGTTTTGAGCATTTGCTAGTAGACCGACTTTATTTCAAATATTAAGAAAACTATAACAAGTACAAATCCCTATTTTCGTTACAAGGATATAAACAGAGTTTATGTTAATGTTAACACACTGAAATAGCAGACATTTGGAAAACCAAACTGAAAGCTCTATTTATTTGGTGAGAGGAATCATCAATTTAAATTTTGCACCATAGTTATGGAACATCCCATATAATGGAATAGGCAGTTTCAGGATACATTATGAAAATGTAATTGTTTGATGTTTCTCAGAATCAAATGTGGGATTCTTCACAGTTTAACTATAAAGAATTCACCGACAATAATGACTATAGTTCTCTTCAATTACATTCAGAATGGTTGGTGGTCCTATCACAATTAGACATACTTTCTAGTCCAGTATGTTTCTGTAAGTGGAGAACATTTTCTTATTTTTTTCAGGCTCTCCAATTCACCAAAAATTCATAACTGAAGCACCCATGCGTCATCACATGTCAGAGTGTACATCTCCAATCCATCAATTCTACCAGTCTCTTCCTGAGGCCATGACCATGCAAGAATTACAGAATTTCCCATCAGCACGAGATCCTACTCTTGGACTGCCTCCCGAAAATTACCAACAACTCAGTTATGGCCCTTATGAATCAACCAATCGCAGCCCAACATATTCTTACGATTCCATAAATCGTAGCCCTTTGCATTCCTCTCCATACACCACAACTCATAATAGCAATTTGAACTCGCCAATCAACCAGGGCATTTTTAGTCAGGTGTCAAACTTGGCAATGTATTCTGGAAGTAATTCACCTATTCTCAATACGTTGCTAAGTCCAAATACATCACCTGTCTTTGGAGGGTTTCATCAGGCCACTCCTGGAAGCAGTGTTTCTTCTATAACCCAAGGTAATATTTTCAGGTTCTTTTTTCGAGATACAGCTAGTTTAAAAATTAAATTAATTTTACTGTATTCAAACAATATCCTTTCTAAAAGAATATATATAAGATAAGATAAGATAATTTTAATTTCAAAGAATTAATTACAGTTATATGTACATTAACAATTAAATGAATCTGACGTCAAACAGGTTAAAAGAGTTGAAACAACTACAATATAATATAATACAATAACATCAATAATGACAAATTACAAGTGAAAGTAAAAAAGGCATATTTATATAAAACTATCGATACTCTGTAAATTCTCGAACAGTGTAAGGTTCTATCTTTAAAATATTATTAAAAACAAGTTTTTTAAAATTTTTAAAACAGGATTCTTGCTGTATCTCTTTTGGTAATGAGTTGAAGAATTTAATACATGAGTATGTAGGAGCTCTTTCTGTTTGTGCCAATCGATGTGCTGGAAAGTTTAAATTTAGACTCCTTGTGTTGATCTCATGTTTTATTTCGAATTGGTCGAATTTTTCTCTATTTTTAAACAGAAAAACCAAGCACTCATACACATATACCCCAGGTAGTGTTAATACATTCAATTTTCTGAAATTTCCTCTACAAGATTCATTATGTTTAAGGCCAAGTAATATTCTAATGGCTCTTTTCTGAATAATAAAAACTTTTTCAGCATCACTGCTCCCCAGAAAGCAATCCCAAAACGCATCACTGAGTATATGCTTGCGTAGTAAATAGCTCTTAAGCTACCATTATCTAAATATTTGGCAGTGATTCTGAATGAGTAGCAGGCTGAGTTGAGTTTTTTACACGTTTCTAAAATATGTGTTCCCCAATCTAAGTTTTGATCGATGTGGACCCCTAAGAATTTAGTGTTCTCAGCTAAAGTTACCTTTTTGGACTGTAGAGTAATATCTTCAGCAATACTAGAATTTTTTATTCTTGTTCTAAAGCAAATGTGATTTGTTTTTTCAGTGTTCAAAATTAATTGATTTTTTGTGAACCATTCCTGTGCCTTGCTCAGTGTGTTGTTCGCAATATCTAGTAGTTCGTTAATGGAAGAACCCAGTATTAATATGTTTGTATCATCTGCGTAGTTAATAAGATGTGTTTTTTTATCAATCATTTCAGATGCAAGATCATTAACATAAAACACAAAAAGTAAGGGCCCTATCACACTCCCCTGCGGAATGCCCACTGAAAGAGTTCCCATTTCAGAGAGGTGCTGTTCTTAATTTTTTTCTATTACTGTAATTTGTTTTCTATTCGTCAAGTAAGAGTGTATCCAAGCAAGTGCTGGTCCTCTTATCCCATATCTCTCTAACTTTTCCAACAATATTGTATGGTATGTCAAAAGCTTTGGATAAGTCCAAGAATATGCCCAATGATAAATCCTTGTCCTCATATCCTGTAATTATTTTTTCAATGAAACTGTATACCGCAGTTTCTATTGATTTTCCTTTCAAATAACCATGTTGGGAGTGACTAAGCAAATTTTCTGAATAGAAAAAAGAAAGAAGTCTTGTGCACATTGCTATTTCAATAACTCTTTAAGAAAGATGGAAAAATGCTGATGGGACGGTGGTTTTCTATCAAGGATGGGTCCCTTTCTTAAAAAGTGGTTTGACCATTGCAAGTTTGAGATCTTCAGGAAATATGCCATATTGAAATGAGTTATTGATTATGTGAAAAGTGGAATGGCTAGCTCGTAAGCACAGCGTTTTATGACTTTATTTGATATTTCGTCAAATCCTGCACTCGTCTTGTTTTAAGTTTGGTAATTATATTTATAGTTTCATCAAGGGTCAAGGGAATTAAGAAGAAAGATTTTTCATTGTATGGTATTTTGCAAGAAAATTCTAAAGTAGGCAAGTCTTTCAAGAGATTTGGAGCTGCATTTAATATAAAGTTATTGAAATTATTACTCACGGTGTTTGGGTCTCCCGGTATTTTTAGTTCCTTTTTTCTGTTGGGATTTCCTTTTATTTCACTGACTATTTGCCATACACATTTTGTTTCTCTAGAAGCGGTTATACCTTTTTTTCACCTCTCTGTATACTTCATTATACCCTTCCGCTGTTCTAGTCATGACCAGCAGAATGTCAAGAGTGTTTTTGCAGTCTATAAGTTTAGAAGTTGGAGGATACTTTGTTTTGCCTTTTGGAGTACTGGACTGGAAAGGGAAACATTGATTGAAAATGGGTATTAGGATGGACATAAGACATTTCCATTGTTCATTGACACAGTGATTTGGGATTGCAAGAATGCTATCCCAGTCTTGTTCTATTAAAATTTGTTTGAAGTTCTCTTCATTTTCTTCGCAAAAGTTTCTTTTTCTATTTTTCTTGGAATTATTCTTATCGAGGTTGTAAAACTTTCAAACAGAAACAGCTCAGACTCTGCAGGAATATGCTTTTTTACTTTTTAGAACTTACAACGATATATATTTCTGACAACGACATTAAACATTAACATTACATTATACAGGGTAAACTGATTCCTGAGAGACAAAAATAGGTCAATAGAGTATAAAAACAGTATAATTTCTACATTTTCCGCCCCGTGAAGCACCGGAGTCTTCACTAGCCACTGGTAGATGTGGGAAGTACGCATAACTTTGTTAGGGGTCTTGTATAGGAGCCTTTTATGGTCTTTATTTTCGCTACCCTTATAGTGCCGTCTTTTCCTGGGTAGGTTTCTTCGACGCGTCCCATGAGCCACTCATTTCGAGGTGCCTTGTCATCCACCATTATCGTAATATCACCCACTTTGAGAGGTTCGGTTTTTGTGTGCCACTTTTGTCGGTTAACAAGAGTTGGTCGATATTCTTTGATCCAACGCTTCCAATACAAATCAGCCAGGGCTTGTGCGAATCGCCATTGTTTCCTACTTCTTATGTCGTTTTCCCCATGAGACTGAACTCCTCCAGGTCGAAGAAGCAGAAAATGATTGGGAGTAATTGCCTCCGGTTCATTAGGGTCCACCGATATATGCGTCAAAGGTCTGGAGTTCACTATGTATTCTGCCTCGTAGAGAAGAGTTAATAGAACTTCCTCCTTTGGATTGACCTCTTTGAGCGATACCTTGAGTGCTGTCTTCATCGATCTTACCATCCTTTCCCATATGCCTCCCATATTTGGAGCACTTGGACAATTGAACTTCCATTTGATGCCTCTCGAAGAAAGTTCGTCAGATATTCTAACATCATCCAGGGAATCCACACTTTCTCTCAGTTCTCGTTCAGCACCAACAAAATTTGTTCCATTATCTGATCGAATTTCTTTTGGCTGTCCTCGGCGACACATAAAACGTCTGATGGCAAGGATCGTGGAACTGGTATCTAGAGATGCTGCTACTCGATATGCACTGCTCTAATAGTTAGGCAGGTAAAGAGAGCCATATCGTTTTCTCTTCTTAGCCCAGCGAATGGTCATCGGCCCAAAGGTCAATACCAACGTATGTGAAGGGAATACGTTACATTCCAATCTCTCTGGTGGAAGGAGACCCATTTCAGGAGCTATTGGCTTACATTTCCGGATTTTGCAATAGAGGCAAGCATTGAAACATTTCTTGACTGCTTGTCGAATATGAAGAACCCAATATTTGAGCCTCAAATTGTTTATGACCGTTTCTACACCATTATGACCAGATTCATGGTGGTAGTGGTTAATTAACAGCTGGGTATATTTGTTCTTGGGATCTAGAATAACCGGATATCGAAAATCATATCAAAGTTCAGTGATTCACTCTCAGGAAATCTGCCCCCAAACGAATTATGCCAGTTTCATCCAGGAAAGCTGACAACTTGGAAAGCCTGCTGGATTTTGGAAGGGTCTTGTTTGGTTCAAGAGTGATATTTCTTCAAAAGATTCCCCTGACTCTTTTTCAGCCATAACATAGAAGCCTCTTCGAGTGTGTCAACATCAATTTAACCCATGGTCTGTTATTCTTGGGAATTCTGGAAACTTTCTTGAAATGAAGTACCCATGCAGTTGATCTGATTAAACGAATCCATTTTGAAAATCTATCGATCTTGGTAGCTCTAAATCTCTTCCGTGTTCGAAAACCGTAAAAATATTTTCAATATTTTCTTCAGAACATTCTTCTGGTTTCTGGGCCAAATTTCCTCTGGAAGTTTCAAGAATTTGGGTCCATTCATCCAATTGTTATGCACTCCAAAGTCAATTTTGTTAAATTCTTTCGTTGCTTGATCAGCAACATTCAAATCAGAAGGAATCCAGTGCCATTGAGAAATATCAGTTTCATCTCGAATTTCCCCTATTCTGCAGGCCACAAAGATTGGGAACCGCCTCGATTCTGATTCGATTTGCTTCAGAACAACCATGGAATCTATCCAGTAATGAACTCTCCTGATTTTATACTCCAACTCATTGCAGATTGTTTTCCCAGACGACAGCCCAATACTGCTCCCTGTAATTCCAATCTGGGTACTGTTTGTTGGTTCAATGGGGCGACTTTGAATTTTGATGTTACGAATGATGTGAAAATTTCCTCTCCAACTTCATATCTCAAATAGGCTGCTGTGGCATAAGCTTTGTCACTAGCGTTACAGAAGATATGGAGGTCAACTTCTTTTACACAGGTAGTGCTTGGGAAATAATGTCTCGGTATAATGATTGGTGAAACACTTTTAAGTTCCGTCAGCCATTTTTCCAAACCAAAAATAAAGTTTCAGTTATTTCAGTGTCCCAGTCAATACGCTCCTCCAAATTTCTTGCATCAAGATCCTTCCTTTTATTATAAGAGGTGCAAGGAACCGAGAGGATCGAAAATAGACATTATCAACCGAAGAACTTCTCTTTTAGTCGAGTCTTCTTGCCACTGCTGATTTCAAGGGGTATTTTCTTTAGGTTCAGGGAAAATATGAAGTTGTCAGTTTCTGGTAGCCATGAAAGTCCAAGAATTCTTTCTATTTTCTCGAGTCGATTTTCAATCCGTCCATAGTTGGAGAACGTAGCCTTTCAGGAATAGTTGCCATAACCTCTTTGGAATTACTTATCCATTTAGTCATTTCGAAACCTCCTTGTTCAGTGAACATAAATGACATCAACAACTCTCTTGATACGCCTCTTCTTGATTGTCACACGAGTCAGGTAATCATCAGCGTAGTGTTGCTTTTCCATACACCTGATTATACCTGGAAACTGACATTCAAACTCCTTGGCATTTCTATTCTTCACAAACTGAGCTTTGGAAGGGGACGAAACAGCCCCAAAATCATTACATTCATTTGGTAAACATCAGGATCTCTACTCGGTCTCTACCAGCCACAGGAACCGCTGTGCATTGATCCTTTGCCTGATCAGAACCTGGTGGAACATCTCACGTATGTCCCCACTGAAGGCTATTTTACCCTGTCTGAAACGCCATAAAACAGAGATCAATGATGGTACGAAGTCTGGGCCTTGTAGTAAAAAGTCGTTCAAACAGGATCCATATGATTTAGCTGCAGCATCGAAAACAAGTCTTATTTTTCCCGGTTTATTCACATTCCATACCGCAAAATGGGGCAGGTACCAGGTTTTAGGGGTTTCAGCTTTTTCGGTGTCAGTTAATATTTTTGCATAGCCTTTATTCAGGTATTCTTCAATCCTCCCGCAGTATTCATCCGCAAATCTTGAACCCCTATCCATTTTTCGCTCCATGCATAATAAGCGCTCTCTGCATTCGGCCGACTGTCTGGAAGTAAAGCATTTTCATTCTTCCAAAGGTGCCCTATCTCATACTGTTGTCCCGTTTTTCTGAATTTTTTTTCCATGATATCAATCGCCTTTTATCCCCCGCTGATTTTACAAAGGAATTTTGTTTCACACCAAATGAGTCAATTCTGAAACTATCTTTGACTAACAGGTGGAGGTCTTCATGCTAACCAAAGCGACAACAAAGACTCACATGGGGCATTCTGGGTACTTCATTGTTGGTTATGTTCCCATTGATGGTCCAACCTAGTTTCGACTTCGACATGATTGGTTCATTCAGTTTTGGCTGAATAATTCTCCTTGGAACAATAAGACCATAATTATCTTGGCCAATCAACAGTTGGGGAGATGCTGATTTTATAGATTCCAGTAATTTGAGATCCAAATAAAGAAATTTCCTTTTGATTTCATTAGCATTAATTTTCTGGTATGGAAGACTAAGATTTCTTACAGTTCTTACTTGGTTCATCTTGTAAAATATTGAATTTTCATTTGCACCTGATATATCGAGGGAAACCAATCTAGATTCGTCCTCATAATAACTAATGTTATTGGTCCATTGAAAACAAAGTGGAACAATTGGACCAGTCAGCTTGAGTTTATCAGCCAGCTCTTCTTCAATCATTGAACATGTGGATCCTTCATCGAAAAGGGCAAATATATGAATTTCCCCTGTCGGTCCACGTAGTTTGACTGGAGCAATTCTTAATAACACCGTTTTTTCTTCACTGTTGTTCTCGTATAGATTGCCACAAAAATCCCTTGGAGAAACGTTCTCAACTTCTGCTTTGGGTTCGTCGGCATTTCTTTCAACGTGGAGTAATTTGTTGTGTCGGCCTTTACACCCATTTTCACCACATCTATTCTTCTGATGGCAACTTTTCACCATATGACCAGTTTGCAGACATAAAAAACAAAGCTTGTGATTCATGGCGGATCTTCGTCTTTCTGTGATTGTCTTTTTTAGAAATTCATCGCATTTTGCAAAGTATGATTGACATTCTTACATAAAACACATCCGTTTGAGTCATTTTGGTTTTTCTGAGGACTCTTCTTCGATACCATGACATTTTCTCGCCTGGAGAAAGATTTTGCTTGAGTCTTTTGAAAGGGATTACTTATTCCAGCCAGAGAATTAGTTTCTCCCTCGAACCAATTCGCAAAATCGTTCAAAGATGTATGTAGGGACTGAAGATCACGTTGATATTTATATTTTCCCCAGGAGTATTTTTGTATTGGAGATAATTTTTCCACCAAATTACAAAGAAGTTCAGGATTATATAGATAAAATTCAGCTTTCACGTTGTTCATGGTAGTTACCATATTGCTAACTGCATTGGAAAAGGCAACACAAGATTCTAATTTATCTTCTTTGACACTGCCAAGTCTCTTTACTTTTTCTATCAACTCCAGAATGATCCACTCTGCTCGGCCAAAGTTCATTTCTAACATTTTGATGATCTGAGCAACATTCGATGGAGAAGTTAAGAGAGCTTTAACAATTTCTCGAGCTTTCCCTTTCAATGACCTTTCCAACCGAACAAGATTATCTTCATCTGTCAGTTCATATCGCGCCGATGCTCGATGAAATTCACTGATGAAAATGGGCCACTCTGAAAGTTCACCAGAGAAAGTGGTAAGGTCTGCCTGGAACATAAAAAAATTAATCATCTGTTCCTCCACACCCAACAGAAAAAGTGTTATTGCAACATTTATGGGTACAAGAACAGAGGCTCTCAACTTTTTCATGTTCAGATCTCTCATCGATTCTTTGAAAATGTGAAGATTCGGGAATAATACACTTTTTGGAATCTTCAACCCACTTGCCCAAATAGTGTTCATCGCTATATAAACTTTGCTTGAATGAACTGATGCCTTTTCACTTTGATTCCCAATACTGTCCATGATTTTCTTCTTCAACTCCATTTCTTTGACTAAATTCAAACGTTTTCTTTCAAGGGCTTTCTTTCTTCCTTGTTCTTCCTCTTCGTCAATTTTCTGTTGTTCTTTCAACATAATCAGTTCTAAATTTAACTTGGATATATTGGATCTTTTGGAAGTTACAGATCCCTTGCTCGGCCTCCTTTCTCTAACTGAAGGCTTCTCAGCAACAAATACAGGATCTGCAGTTTTTTCAATGGTATTATAATCGGGATTACCAACTATCGGAGAACCATTTGCAGAAAAGGTTATTTCCATATCACTCATGCAACCTTTTTGTCGTCTAGGTTTTGTACACACACTAGAAGAAGGCACATTTGTACAGAGATCTACGGCAGCCATTTCTGATTTGGAATATCTCCTTGGGAATTCCTTTATTGCACCTAGTGCTTCTCGAAGACCAATATTTCTATCTGCATTTTCTTGTACTTTTTCAGGTTCCATAGCGTGTTCAATTGAAGGCTCGTAAGGACCAATGTAAAACTTTCAAACAGAAACAGCTCAGACTCTGCAGGAATATGCTTTTTTACTTTTTAGAACTTACAACGATATATATTTCTGACAACGACATTAAACATTAACATTACATTATACAGGGTAAACTGATTCCTGAGAGACAAAAATAGGTCAATAGAGTATAAAAACAGTATAATTTCTACAGAGGTCAATATTGAAAGAAACTTTTTGACCTGTGTGATCAGATATATGTGTGTTTAGAATTTCTGCTGAATAGGATATACTATTGCTAAATATGTTATCTATACAGCTTCGAGAGCTCCCACAAACTCGAGTATAGTCTGAGATAGTGGGAAATATTTGAAACGAGCTTAAAAGAGACAAAAGATTTACTGATCTTTTGTCAACTGATTTGATATCTATGTTAAAATCACCTGCTATAAAAAACAAATACTTTTCGTTAAAATTATCAACCAAAACCTTCTCTAATTTGTCCAAAAATTCTTTTACTGGCGAGCTTGGTGTTCGATATATGCATAATATAATTACTTTGCTCTTCTGTAATGTCAATTCAACCGCAGAACATTCAAACAAACCCTTTTCTGATAGGCTAACAATATTCGTATTAGTTTTCCACTTCAGATTTTCTCTAACATATATCGCTACTCCTCCATGGGAACCTTCTTCTCTACTGTAGGTAGAAGTTAAATCGAATCCAACTATGTTGTAATTTTTTAATTGTGAAACTGACTTCCAATGCTCACTGAGACAAATGGCTACACATTCTTCATGCTCATTTACTAATTCTTGTAGTTCATCCAAACAATTGCCAATGGATTGTATATTATGGTGTATGATACTGCACAACACCTCTTCTTCCACAGCACTATTGGTCTGGACTATATTGCCGACTCCTGCAATTGCTGTTGTTGGGCCTGGTGAAAATTTGTATTGTCTGAGCTGACTCTTTTCTTTGGAAATCTATAGCTGTCGACAAATGTTCCAGCCAGCCAGAAATTCAATGATTTTACTTCATTTTCCATGTGCATGGGTACTCCCAGCCTAAAGGATGCCACCCGAGACTCATACTTTTTATTTATTTTCTCGCAGACATACTGGTTTGAGTATCGTTGATCCAAACAATCCAAAATGTCCTTTGGTGTGGTTTCATTGTTTAGATTTGACAAGTAAATCCAACTTCTTCTAACTATGGGTTGTAATTTGGACATAGCTTCATTTTCCACTGGTCGTCCCACTGAAATTTTATTTTTATTAATTCTTCGGCGCTTTTGCGTTTGCCAAGTTTGTTTATCATCCGATTCGGTGCTGGAGAATTTTGGTTAGGTCCCTTCGATTTCCATTTTCTTGTTTGTTATTCGCACATTGTTGCCAATTTCTGTAACATTTGAACTAATCGCGTTGGATTGTTTTCAGCACCATGCTGTATGCGATGTGGTACCACTGGCAACTTCCGATGATATAGTGGAAATCGGTGTTGGATCGTGCGTTTTTGGGTTGGTGTCACTTAAAGTTCCGGAAAACACTAGATAGTTATCCGTTGGTATCACTGACACTGACGCTCGTTTATCATTATCAATTTGTCGTGCATTGTTTACATTTTGGGCTTCGGTTTGACCGTTTTTTGTTAAAGTTTTTTCGGATGATAGGGTTTTTTCTAGACTCGTAAACCTTTGTATAAGCAGGCTGTTATTTTCTTTAAGAATAAGATTTTTGTCCCTTACTTCTTCTAATAGCTGCCTCAGCATATTATTTTCTAATGTGAGCCTCAGAATTTTCACATTTTCGCTGTATTCACCTTCAGTTTTTGGCTGGCAGCAGGTAAATGTTAGTATGCCGCCCAGCTCAGATTGGAGTTTCACATTTCCGATTCTTTCTGCACAACTGTAGTGATATGCGGCACTGCAATTTGAACACACACCTACTTTGCACAGTTTTGTTTCACAACATTTGAATTTTGGACCGTTTTCTTTCTTATTTCCGTCAATAATCACGGAGCTACTTTTCAGCGATGAGTCTTTCGACGCCATCTTGAATCATAGTCCTATCGATATCTGAAGTCTAGCAACGTCGGGCGTGGTTAGTACTATATATATATACTAGCGGACCCGACAGACGTTGTCCTGTCCAAATTTCTATGTTCCCTAAAATGTTTTTCCCGAAAATTTTCCCGTTATACCATTTTCCTGTTACCCCTTTTTGTCTTTACCCCGTTATCCCCTTATCCTGTCATCCCGTTTTTTCGTTATCCCGTTATTCCCGTTATCTCGTTTTCCTGTTATCCCATTTTTTCTTTATCCCGTTTTCCCCTTATCCTGTCATTCCGTTTTTTCGTTATCTCGTTTTCCTGTTATCCCGTTTTTTATTTATCCCATTATTCCGTTTTCCCGTTATTTCCTTATCCTGTCATCCCGTTTTCCTAAAAAAAAATAAAAAATAGGGGTTGATCATAGAAGGGTGAATTAAGAGTAATATGAATTTTTTTATTCTAAGTCATGACAAAATAAAAATCTTGCCAAAAAATAGGGGTTGATCGTAGAAGGGTGAAAATTTAGGGTTGTATGTATTTTTGAATGTTGTATCATAAAAAATGTTGTCTAAAAAATAAAATAAAAAATTGAGGGGTAGACCACCCTTAACATTTAGGGGGATGATTTGTGAATCTAAACCATCCAGGGCGCCACCCAAAAGCATACAAAAAAAATCATTCAAATCGGTCCTGCCGTTTAGGAGGAATGCAGTGACAACACACGTACAGTAGAATTATATATATATATATATATATATATATATATATATCAGGCTATGTGTGCTAGTTGGGTAGGCAGCATGCAGGAAGTATCTCATAGACTCTGTGAGTATTTTTAGAATCCACTGTTTTGTCACTGTTTACTGTATTTTAACAACATTGTAGCTTTCCCTGATGATGACAATAAAGTTTGTCGAAAAAAAAGTTTGGAATACGTGTTCCCAACAGACAATAGCTCGCATCTGCCCATACACCAAATATATATAATATAATATATAATATATATCAAATAAATACTACCTATATCATAATATATATATATATATATATATATATATATATATATATATATATATATATATATATATATATATATATATATATATATAAAACAGTAAAACCGAATATAACGACATCGTTTATAACGACAGATCGGTTATAACAACCGAATGGCAAGGTCCCGGCAGAATCTATATAAAATAATAAATACACATACGCCTATACGACATCGGGTACAGCGACATATACGCTTAAAACGACGAAACTTTATCGATATTCATCGCTATAGCGACTAACCGTTTACCTATTCCAGCAAAACAAAACATTACGAACAATTTTCACCTTTATACTAATAATATGAAGGAAAAATTTGCCTAAAAAACCTCTTTCCCCCACTTTGCCATTTGACTTGCAGTTTTATGACTATCAGTGCGATAGTTGACGCGTGAATTACAGGTTGATTTTAAAACTTTTGGTTTGGATCGTGTGTTTACAGCGTTACTATGTCCAAAAAGAAAATAGGAAAGTGTTTAATATTGAAGAAAAATCACATATTATATGGAGATTAGAAAATGGCGAGTCAAATAGTGAAATTGCAAAGGAATGTGGAGTCTCACACTCTACGATATTAACGATTTGGAAGGATAGAGATAAAATAAAGACTCTTTTCGAGAACAACTCTTTGAAAATTAAACGATCGAGGACATCTGAACATAAAGTTATTTGAAAACAAGTTAATATGCATAACCTATCCCCATACTACAAACAGACATAATATATACATACATACTTGTGTATATTGCTTATAACAACCATCGGACATAACGTCCGAAGTATACGGTCCCTTCAATGTCGTTATATCCGGTTTTTACTGTATATATATATATATTGTTATGTTAGGAAATGTTGTAAAATAATTAAACTTATAATTATCATTATTATTATTAGGTATTTTAGTTATCGTCGTTAATGCTATGTTGTTTTGCAATTTTCTTTGCCTTTTTACTATTATAGAATCTTATACTATGCTCTAGTCGGTGCATATGTATCAAGAGGGCGGTCCTGAAGTAGTTCTGTTATCAAAAGTATATGACCAACAAAATATCTAATGAAAATCCACTATTAAATCATATCAAAATTGAAATTAATAGAAAATATTGAATTTAAAGTAAGATCAACTGATATATAAGTTTTGAACATCCTGTATGACAATTCACATCAACAGGAAACCCACCAATGGGATATCGAGATAGTTTGTGTGGGAAAAGTGATGATATATAAAGGATGTATTAGCAGAAACTAAAAATATAATTTTATACGAATTTGTAAATAGTATGTAAGATTTAGAATTAGATTTCATTCATAAAATCATTAGTGGTAATTAGAATAACAAATAACTAGGTAGGAAGTGACACTAAATTCAAAAATCCGTGAGAAAATAAAAAATATGTGTGTTACCATGGGAGGAGATATCAAGTTGAGAAAAGATTGAAAAAAGTTACAAAAAAGAAGCCACGCACAAAAATTTGGAAAGAGATATTAGTAGACAATTCAAGAAAAAAAACAGTTAAACAATTCCGAACGAGAGAAATTTCTAAAAGGCATAACTGGGAGAAATAAGTTATCAAAAATTTCCATTTACCTGGTATAGAAGAGAAATCCATGAAAGAACGTACGTAAGCTGTCATTGCAATCCCAAAAGTACGTCCACGGGCTGGATACATCACAGGAAAATGAGCAACAAGGTATTCTAATCACCAAACTCACCAAAGTGCAACTTTTCGTATAGATATCCAATAACTTTGAGTGTCCGATCCACTTTTTACACTGTTTTTGCTGAACATTAATCAAAATTCCATGCTAAAGGACTGGCCATAATTTTTAATATTCTTCCTATTAATAATCATGACTTATATTCATATTGCACCATTTCTTATTATTGTATAAGGTATTTATCGCAGACTAGGGCAGTTTAAGGGTTTTTATCTGAATAAAAACAACCTTTTGATTATTCTCTGCATTCTGTGTTTTATCTAACCTCACTTTTCCCCCACTGAACAGCATTTCTTATCGAATCGTTAGTGCCAAGTCGGCAATACAGATCACCAGAACCGACTACTGAGAAGGAGCTGACTCATGTTCATAGGCGTATCTGAATTAAAATCAATAACCAACCCATCATAACAATATATATATATATATATATATATATATATATATATTATACATAAACAAGTGAAATTTGGTGAAAGGTTGTAAACTTCCCTACTAGTGATGATAGATGACGAAATGGTCAAAGATGACGTCACAAGTCCATTGTGACCAATAATTTTAAATGAAACCCTACGGCAAGCGACACCTCTTTTAAAAGGTATCGAAAAAACATATTCAATGATACTAATTTTGTTTATGTTTATGGCAGTTTTAATGGCTCATTAGTAAACATTAAAATTTAAATTCCATTCAGTATGATATTAATTACAGATTTAAGAATCAGTATCTACTTAAAGAAATTGCTCGAAGTGACCTCCATTTACTTCCTGACAGTGAAATATCCTATTTTTAAACTCTTCTCGTACTTCTGCAAATGTGTCTGCAGAAACAGCCTCACATTCTGCAACAATACGTTGTTTTAAAACGTCAATATTGTCAGGTTCAGTGGCGTAAACCTTCGATTTAAGGTACCCCCACAGAAAAAAATACAAAGGTATGAGGTCCGGTGATCGAGCTGGCCATTCCGTTGAACCTCGTCGTCCAATCCATCTACCACGATACTCCTCATCCAAATACCGTGGTTTCCCAGGATACCTGCCCAAACATTCACCTTCTGGGGAAATTGGGTATGTGTTTCACGAAACAGGTGAGAATTTGCGTCACTCCAATACCTCACATTCTGTGTATTTACATTTCCATTTAGATAGAAAGTACTTTCGTCACTAAAACAAATTGTTTTGACATAGTCTGGCTGTTGGTTAATTTTAGTTTCCATATTTTCACAAAATTCTAGTCTTTGGTCTGGGTCGTCGTCTGAGAGTTGAACCATTTTTAATTTGTATGGATGAAATTTGTTTTTTTTTCAACACCCTGTGTACTGTACTTCGACTGACTTCACAGGTAGATGCAACGTGAGTTGTTGAAGAAGTAGGATTAACTATTACTTCTGCCAGTATATCAATTTTTTTCTCATCAGAAATTTGTGGTCTACCAGATCGTTTCGCATCATTAATACTACCCGTTGTTTCAAACTTACGAAGTAGCTCCCTTAAATAAGTCCTCAAAACGGGGCGATCGGGAAACCTCTTATTAAAAATGCGTTCTGCTGCATGAATATTTTGTCCAATTTCACCAAGAATTAGGATCGCTGCTACTTTATCACCTAAAGCACGTACCAATTCGCTTCTTGAAGCACTTAAACGTTCGGCTCACAACAGTTTAACAAATTATTAAAATCTACAAAAATATTAAAAGTACCAAAAGCTGCTAAAACAGTAAAACGTTCGATCAACAATACACAAATTATTAAATGTACAAAAACTTGGTCAATTACAAAAACGTCGAATTAGGGAGACTAACAAAAACGTCAGCTTATTTGACAACTATTCAGAGGCGGAGCTTGAATTTTGAATTTTAGTATTAACTGATTTAATTCATCACAGCTTTGCGTTTTTTAAAAGCGAGTTGCCAAAACTGCCATAAACACAAACAAAATTAGTATCATTGAATAGGTTTTTTCGATACCTTTTAAAAGAGGTGGCGCTTGCCGTAGGGTTCCATTTAAAATTATTAGTCACAATGGCCTTGTGACGTCATCTTTGACGATTTCGTCATCTATCATCACTAGTAGGGAAGTTTACAACCTTTAATATCCAAAATAGAAAAAACCGAAGTGCAGTCTTCTTCACAACAAAAGTTCAATATAAATTGAACCAGAAAATTGTAGATCACAGGGGAAAAACAACTACTTTCCTGGCAAATACCACGCAGAACGTTGAATGATATTCACCTGAAAATCCATGCATACCTCCATATAAATGGACATTAAATGCAAATATTTCTTTCTGATAAGCTCGATTATGTTTAATTTATGTAGTGTTAAGCCTAACAATCCATACCGGTTTCAGGCTTTTGGCCCTCATCAGTAGCGGGTAGCCACCAGCCAGAGGTCGAAGAGCTCTGACGGCGAGACACAACATAAACAGAACCATCATCGAGTCTATAACACCTATAGATACGCCGGAAAAGAAAACTTAACTGGCGGTACCTAGTGACAGAAAGAAACACTCCGAAAATCTCCCACCTCGATAGGTTTCTAAATAAAAGATTCCTTCTCAGTAGGAGTGGCAAGCCCGACTAGCATATAGTGAAAGATAAACGCCATTTGTAGTGGAATAAAAATAGAAAAAACCGAAGTGCAGTCTTCTTCAGTCTTTTCAGGTGAATATCATTCAACGTTCTGCGTGGTATTTGCCAGGAAAGTAGTTGTTTTTCCCCTGTGATCTACCATTTTCTGGTTCAATTTATATTGAACTTTTGTTGTGAAGAAGATTGCACTTCGGTTTTTTCTATTTTTATTCCACTTCACATGGCGTTTATCTTTCACTATATGCTAGTCGGCTGCCACTCCTACTGAAAGGAATCTTTCATTTAGAAACCTATCGAGGTGGGAGATTTTCGGAGTATTTCTTTCTGTCACTAGGTACCGCCAGTTAAAAGTTTTCTTTTCGGTACCTATAGGTATTATAGACTTCGATGATGGTTCTGTTTATGTTGTGTCTCGCTGGTCAGAGCTCTTGGACCTCTGGCTGGTGACTTACTCCGTACTGATGAGGGCCAAAAGCCTGAAACGGTATCGCGGTTGTTGAAGCGAACGACATAAATTAAACATATCGAGCTTATCAAAGAAACATTGATTATTTTTTGGGGTTCATTCATTTCCTTTATATGGAGGTATGCATGGATTTTCAGGTGAATATCATTCAACGTTCTGCGTGGTAATTGCCAGGAAAGTAGTTGTTTTTCCCATGTGATCTACCATTTTCTGGTTCAATTTACATTGAACTTTTGTTGTGAAGAAGACTGCACTTCGGTTTTTTCTATTTTTATTCCACTTCACATGGCGTTTACCTTTAATATTCAGTTTCCAAATTGCACTTGTTTATGTATAATCGTTCCAAAAATAAAAGGGGGGGGGGGACTTTTGAGAAATATATATATATATATATATATATATATATATATATATATTTATTAATTGGATAATTAGCTGAAGATATTAATACATGTGTAATTATATATGCATTATATTGCTTTACCGCCCTGGCAATATATCATCGATTATATTTTGTGGATTTATGACGTTAGACCTGGCAGCATGTGTATACTCATAATGTAGTTTGAGTTGTGGTTTGTAGTTGAGAGCCAAGGTTCAACCTTATGTGGGGGCAACCTACTTTTGGCCTTCATATATTGGCCTGAGACTGTAATCCACTATTTGTGTTATATATGTTTTCAGATATATCATTGTTAGGCAAAGCACCCCAATTTAAAATTCGGGCATGATTTCACCCTAATAACTAGGAATAAAAACATAGAAACAACAATTTCTTGGTTCGTAAACTACCTTTAGAAATACTTATTTTCTAGGCTTTGATTTCAAAGTTATTGAAAATCCTTACCTAAACAATTTTCATGATATCATATACTCTTTAGCATTTATAGAAACTTGATACATGTCTCTAATGTAATATACATTTTAGGGAACATCATACTCGAAAAATAAATAATTCTGATAAGGAGTTACTGATACTTCATACATTCTGATGACGATTACATCAAATCTTATATCAAAAACAAGTACACCGTGTCGTCAAAATGACTAGGAACAATCCAGAACATAAAATATACTGTGATGCAGTTTTTTTATATTAGTCTAGCATTTAAAAAGGTGCTGCATATCGGGATATGCATTAAACTAAAGAAATAGCTCATTGGTTGTTACTCCTACATTTGAGTTTTTTTTATAAGTCCTAATTTCAAAGTACATATACATTCAATTCATTTGTAAATTGCATATGGTACTGGATCCATGTATGACTAAATAAATTACAAAATTATCTTGTAGATGTTTTAACAGTGTTATAAGTTTTCTCCAATTATCTTTGTTCACCAACATATTTTAATTATTATTCAAAGAATCTCAAAATTAATCCATACTGGCGAAATTATTTTTAAAATTAAACGAAACCCTATTGAAAATACAAGACTAGTGACACAACACTCGACAATGGAAAAACTATTGGATCGATTTGAATGTAATTTTTTGGAGAATGATCATCAGGAAAGGTCCATAGTTTACATATGTATAATTCCATATAAAGGATGAGTCGATATCATAGGTGAAACATTCAATTCAACCATTGTGAATAATAAGTTGCATTCAAAATGTCGGTTCAAAGACAGTCGGGATTCTTAATATTATTTCTTTTTGCCGTTCTGACACCTTTTACGAGCCTCTCCAGTCTCGATATTCCATCTACCTTCTCATTCGATAATTTTCGCATGTTGAGAGGATTATCACTGACACACCGTGTCATATGATTCGCACACTAAATTTTCACCACTTGTCGTCCATATGGCACTCCCTTGACAATTTTTTCATAAACGATGGAATCTCCATTCCCTGAAATTATAAATACTGGGAAAACCCAAAAAATTATCAATACTTTTGATATTACCTAAGAAATATTTGAACAATTAGTCCATGCTGAGCCAAACTATTACACAATGTGTTGACAATAATATCTTGTTCGATGGCGGTTGAGGGGCCACTGATATTAAGAGCACACTCATATTTTTTTGTGCAAGTGGGGCAAAATTTGTTTTTTACGCCCAGAAACAAAACCCCTGTTTCCGCTCCTATGAGTATTTGTATTCGTAAACAAATATAGGCACTGAAAATGAAACTTACAACACCACAAGATGCATTATAGCCATAACCATAGGTCCTTTCCTGCAGCCTCCACCGCCAATAACTGTTATATATGGAGTTTTCTCTAGTGTTACATCACCCTTCTCTGTAGCAATTTTTTTTCCTCTTCGCCAGCTTTCTTCATTTCATCGAAGAGAATATCATTCCAAATCTAAAGAGGCAGAACAATGCAATAACAGTTTCCTTGGATATTATCGAGAGTGCTATTTGAAATGATTTACTTCCAATATAAACAAATAGAGAATATAGTCTGAGAGTTGAAAAAAAAGGGCATGCAAAGAGCCTAGTGAAAATTGGTCGTTCGGTACGGTGATAGAAGTAAAAGTAAAAGTAAAAGCTTTGTCGAGGAATCTATCATGTATAATGGTCTGAAAATATATAACTGCTTGCCAGTACTTTTAAAAAAAATCTGTCAGGCACATTTTTTAGAAAAAAGTTTAAGGAATTGTTATGTGACCTTCCCTTATCTAGTATGGATGAATTGTACTTTTGGGTTTTCTCTCTAATTTGGCCACGTGGAGAAGAATTAGAAACTTGTTTTAGTTATATCAATGAAAAGGAACCTACTATAAAATTCACCAAAGAATTAGAGAAAAATCATCAAATTTATTTCTTAGATGTATCAATTAAAAAATATGCAGATCATTTTGAAACTGCAGTCCCAGGAAAGAGACACACACTAAATTATCACCAAATTAGTATAAAAAAAGGTGTCATAAACTCTTTATGGCAGAGTTGTATTGATTTCCCCAACTCCACAAAATTTCAGAGATGAGATTATTTTTATAAAAGATATCCAAGAAGTTTTGTGGATAGAACCACCCAACAAAGTGAAGTTAAATAATTATTTAGATATTTTTTTTAATATACCACGTTTATAAAACGGACAAAAAAGTATAAAATAACTTCTCCTAGCCCCATACAGATTCCTTACCTCATACAAATTGTCTTGAAAATTTGTGATTGTGAATTTTTGATAGCTATGAAAATACCAATTCCCCAAATTTTGAATGGTTGGAGTCACCAGTTTCTTTTCACTATATCTTCCACTTTGGGTTTTTTTCGTATGTTTTTGCTTTAACCTCGACAACTGTTTTTCACTTAGCATGTTTGGAATTGCAGAAATTCGCATGTTCTGCCTCATCTGGGAGGAAGTAGCATACAATTTCGCAGATTTCGCGAAGTTTTTCAGCTTCCGCAACTGTGCAACTAGAAATTTCACTGTTTTTATCTTTGTCTTCCCACGTTTTAAAACGTCTTTTTTGAGTGTTTTTCAATCAGGTATTTTTTGTGGCATTTTGTTTTCACTTGTTTCACTTTTGTGTTACACTTGGCACTTCCCCCGCTGGATTCCCCCATCTGGGGATGATTCGATATATTGTTTTGCTTAATTAGCTGTGATTTTTGTGTCTCTTCACTGTTTTAAGAGAAAATAATTGTTACTTTCACATATTTTTAGATTTTATAACCTCACTTTCACCCTTGCTTGAATGCGAGATCGCAATGGGGCTCACCATCGCGGAGCACACTCTAGATCGCAAAACAATGTTCGCTCGTCTCCAGTATGGAGTGTTGTGTGATCCTAACCTCATTTTTGGTGGTTCGTAAAAAAAACAAACAGATAGAGAAGAAACCGAATTAATATTGTATTGTCATGCAGTTCTGAGTCATATCCGAAGTTTCAAGTCTCTAGCTCATCGGGAAGTTAGTTTAAAATCGATTGCAAGGTTATTTGTACCGGACAGACATGAAAGCGAGTTAATAAAAACATGGTAAAATAATGTTGAACCTTATAAAAAGATGTCTAACTCAAACCTTATTCCCTATGATGATTCGCGAGGGAGCCATTTTTGATGGGCCTCTCCACCCCACACCGTATATGACCTACCCCCTGTTAAAGTTGAAAGAAATAAGTTGACTTTTTACATTATGCAAATATTTTATTTTTGAAATGTTATATTTACATTTTCAGAATCATTGGGCACAACTTCATTGCATAATATTTTACAGGTATAAGTGGATTAAACACAACTAGTACAGGTTCTATAACCCAAGGAATTCCTTCCACCAATCTTCAGATGGAAATGAGGAACCAGCAATTACATGAAGACAAAATGGATACAACTTTTTCACCTAACCTCTCTTATATGGCTAGCACTCCACAAAATTTTCTTCACATCCTCAATATTCACGGGCACCGAAGTCTCACTAATTCTCCCACAAGTAACCCAGGAAGTCCTGGATTGGATATGATCCAAGAGGAATTACCTATACAAAGTTGTACCAAAGCAGATCCAGGACATCCACAGATATCGGTTACAGATGTTTTGGGTAAGTTCACAAATTTTAAAATTATTAATTAATTCACCTATATAATTAGATCAGAGACAGTGGTTCATAGGATATGTTCAAGAGATTTTTTTTCTATAGATTATATCCATCAATAAATAAAATTGTCTAGAATTCGTGTTATAAAAAGAATATCGAATTGTAATCATAATTTGCATTTGGTCCAATTGTTCATTAGGTTGAAAAAATCTTGATTTGGACCAGAATCTCATCTTTGTACTTGAAGAATGCTTCAGTTAATTTTGCTGATTTTCTTAAATTGAAAAGACATTTATGTTTCCCTCAAAAAAATAGGAAACATTTACCCTAAACATATCTCTGAACATATGGAAACACAGAAGAGAAGGGAATTAGTAATTCAACACTGTGTTCCCATATGGCGGCGATAGCCTTTTGAGGTACCTGGGCATTAACTCGTATTCAAAGATGTCCTCAATTAATTTGTTGTACCTCAACAGTCGTCAGGACTAATTTATTCTATCGGACACAAGACATTTGACCTATTAATGTGATAACGTGTAGTCATTGTGTATTCATTCACCCTGCACATTTATGGGTGAGTTTAAATTGATTTGAATAATTTTAGTGGTGTTATTTTACATGACTTATTTTCTAAAAACATGAAAAAAAAGAGCCTGTGCAACTCAGTACACGTATTCTATACTGCGATTGGTGAGTAATGGGTAAAACAATTTATATATATATATATATATATATATATATATATATATATACAGGGTGTCCCTGGACTTCCTCTTTTCCTCTTGGGAATGTATAGATGGGGTCAAAATATCACCTGTACTTCATATAACTTTTGTTCCTAAAAGCCTTCGTTACCAAGTTACGGGCCCTCAAAGTTACAAAATGAAAAATGTTTTTCTTTGATAACTTTCAAAGTGAATATTCAAAATCATCAAAATTTTGGTGATTGATTAAACAAATTAATTCCTTTGATGAGCTTTCATGCAGGAGTCAGTTGTTTTGCTACAAAGTCAGGAACGGACTACCGCCGATGGTCCACACCCCAAAACTTTGAAATGACTCGGATTTGTCAATATGTTTTAACAAAACAAGGTTACCTGGACAATTTCCTGAATAAAAGTACTCGTGTGGAAAATCGATCGGAGCAACGATTTTTTATAAAAATGCATTTTTGTTCAACGACATCCAACCTGAAATGTCTACCATTATTCGAAAAGATTAATTTGTAATGAACATAGAAATGATAGGTACAATGTTCATAACGAATTTTTACCATGCAAACACGTTTACCTTACAAAACTCATGGTGTAATTAATCAATCGCAAGCCTCAAGAGCAAACAGAAATGCAAAAATTTATTTTATTTTGCTTCACTTGTATGTTTGTTTGACGACGTCCGAATGATTGGAAATTTGGCAGGTGTACATAATTCCGGTGACAATGCATTAGGAAATTTTTGTGTGAAAAAAATACAAAATGGCGGCTCCAATATGGCGGACGAGTTTTGTGATTATGGTCCGATTCGCTTCAAAATTGGATGTGGGAGTTTTTGGAGTCGAATATTATGATTCTTTCGTGAAAATTGAAAATTCAAGATGGCGGCTCCAAAATGGTGGACGATTTTGTGATTATGGATTCAAAATTGGTATGTGGGGGTTTTTGGAGTCAAATATTATGAAACTTTCGTGAAAATTGAAAAATTCAAGATGGCGGCTCACTGTATAAATTTTATTTCTTTCTACAAGGTGTTTTTGTCAACATCTGTGGAAGAAATGGAACATACATTTATTCACCGGATATTTTTCACCTAATCATGTGCAGCCGTTTTTGTAGTTTATTCGTTTGCTTTTTATCAGTTATGTCTTCCAATGTGCGTTTTTTCAGCTAAATTTATCTTTGGGTTAAAGATTTTCTCCCAAGAAATTATACTTATCAGTGAAACTCCTCAACATTTAAGCTGTGAATACGAATTTGCAACATCCAAATGTTGAGTTTCTTGAGATTCAGATAACGCAACACGAAACGTGCTTATTCCAAGCGTACATACAAAATATGGACTGAATTCGATATTTCATAGTGGAGTAGCTTGTTAGTTCAAAAACACCACGAATCTACATAACTTGATATTTCATTTGAAATAATATCTACATTGTGAATGAAACTTTCAACTAGGTACTGTACTTTTTGTTTACGACTTTATTTTAGCATATTTTGTATTATCCCTGTTATAAATGTTGAATTAACGTTAGCATTAGTATTTCTACTGTGAAAATTTTCCATTTCAAATAATGGTGGACGATCGGGTTTGATGTCATCGAGTAAAACTGCGTTTTTATTAAGAATCGTTGCTCCGATCGACTTTCCACATGAGTACTTTTATTCAGAAAGTTGTCTACGTAACCTTATTTTGTTGAAAACTATTGAAAAATTATCTGTCATATCAAAGTTTTGGGGTGTGGACCATCGGGGGTAGTCCGTTCCTGACTTTGTAGCAAAACAACTGACTCCTGCATGAAAGCTCATCGAAGGAATTCATTTGTTTAGTCAATCACCAAAATTTAGATGATTTTGAATATTCACTTTGAAAGTTATCAAAGAAAAACATTTTTCATTTTGTAACTTTGAGGGCCCGTAACTTGGTAACGAAGGCTTTCAGGAACAAAAGTTATATGAAGTACTGGTGATATTTTGGCCCCATCTATACATTCCCGAGAGGAAAAGAGGAAGTCCAGGGACACCCTGTACTATCTTTATGTTGAAATGTAAATCAACTTTTTCTGTCTCTGTCAACTTTTTCTATTTTCCGTCCTTTCTGCGTCAGAAGCGTTTCATTTAAAACGTTGCACTCAAATTCAACCTTGAAATTTTTCTCTCATTGCGCTCAAATTGCTAAACTAGAGCCTTTTTGGGGGTTTCTAACCTCTCACAATCAAAGAATGAAAAAAAATCTAGACTAGACTAGAATGTTCATGAACTTATGCCAAAACAACAAAACATGTCATCTTAAAATTTTTGATAAATCACAATTCAACATCTACTTGAAGAATTAAGTTCAGAATTAATATAATTTCAGACGGTTTTAAGAACAGGGAGGGATAGAAAACGACCACAGATTGGATAGAGAAGTATAATTGATTTAATTTTCTACTTGCGGGAAATAAGCTAAAGCCCTATGGATTAATGACAATATCCTCCCACAGAAAAAACAGAAACTGTCATCATGGAAAACATTTAAAATAACTAGGAGCGTCAACGAACATCACACTAACAGACGTTTCTCAAATGTCCTATCTGAATCGATAAAAAATGCTAAGATTTCATATGAAGTAGATCTATCCAAATTTGAAAATTCTAAAAAAGTCCACAAGTACATAAGATCACACCTTAGTTCCAGAGTTTATACCTATGGTAAAGAGGACAAATGGTGGCATATGCAAGGATAACAGAGAATTAGCTGAAATAATGGCAAGTACTTTCACAACATATTTCAATATTGAACCTGAACTACCCAACACAGTTACTATAAACTCTGTACGCAACCAAGACAACCTTTCCAGTTTAAATTTTCCTCTAGCGAAAATCCGTGAAAAAATTGGGAAACTCAAGTCATTCTCCTCACCAGGCCTTGATGATATCACTGTCTTGTTTCTGAAAAGATGCAGCGAAAATCTGATCCACCCACTCAGTATAATTACGAACCGTTCATTCCAAAATTCCTCTGTACCATATAGCTGGAAGGTGGCATCTATAACACCAAGTAACAAGCTCGACTCAAACAACTATAGACCCATTAGTCTCACCTCCGTGATTTGCAAAATTATGGAATCAATAATAAGTGATGACCTAAAAACCTTCCTGTTACATCACAAAATAATTCAAGAACAGCAACATGGGTTTGTTCCAAATCGATCGGTTA
This sequence comes from Gonioctena quinquepunctata, assembly GCA_018342105.1. NCBI lineage: Eukaryota > Metazoa > Arthropoda > Insecta > Coleoptera > Chrysomelidae > Gonioctena > Gonioctena quinquepunctata. The sequence goes on from JAFIRS010000267.1 coordinate 659,977, forward strand.
CAACAAACTTATTGAAGTGTGTGGATGATTGTCAAAACGGTTGGACAATAGTACTCTTATAGACATTATAAATCTTGACTTTTCCAAAGCATTTGATTGGGTCCCCAAGAAAAGACTTTTCTTTAATCTAGAACATGTTGGTATACGTGGAGTACTACTAAAGTGGATCCAGAATTTCCTAGAAAATATACACACTTTTGTGTTTGGATTTATGATTGTTTTTTCGATCAATATCCTTTATTGAGTGGAGTCCTCCAAAGATCCGTACTTGGTCCTTTGTTGTTTTTGTGTTTTACACATCAGATCTACCACATTTACTCAAGTCAACCTGCTCTTTCTACGCCGATGACACAATACTCTACAATGACTCTACAAGTATTGCAAAATGACCTAATTGCTTTGTACAACTGGAGTTGTGAATGGTTATTACCATTGAACATTAATAAATATTGGGAAAAATAATCCGAAACTGAATTATACTCTATAACGATGAGCAATTAGTCAAAGTTGGATATCACAACGATCTTGGAGTTACCTAACCAGTGATTTAATATGTCCCACCATATTTCAAATATATGCAAACGAGGAAATACAAAATTATACCTTTTGAAGAAAATATTTTCGAAAACGTCACCCTAAAGGTTTACTAACCTCTACAAAGTCTATGTTAGACCAGTCTTTGAATATGGAGAACAAGTCTGGAGTCTAGAATTGGTTAGAGACCGTAACCTGCTAGAGTCTGTACAACAGCGAGCAACCCGAATGTCCTTTGGTTGGTCTCAGGAGACCATCATACGAAGATCGTTTGAATCAGCTATGCCTGACCAAAATTGACGACAGAAGACATCGCGGAGATTTGATCCTAACATATCGGATTCTTCATCGATTCCTGCCGTCTCTGAGTAATATGTTCCAGATAAATGCTGATACTCGATTGAGAGGACATACTTTCAAATTCAAGTAGGAACATTTCAGGGCTACAAAAGCCAAAACTTCATAGTCAATCGTTACAGTTAATGCACCATCAGTTTCAATTTTTAAAAGCCAATTAGATCGTCTAATCTTAACTCACCTAATCTTAAATTTTCTAATTAACAAGTATCTTTATCTAATGTACTATCAACTTTTTAACCTTACTATTCATGTGTAGCATATACTTAATCATGTGATGTATAAATGGCCTTCTATAGGTGTAAACCTCAGCCCATTCTAATTTTTTCAAAATTTCTCTGAAACGTAAATTAAGGATAATGACTAATATTCACAGTTTTCCCATTTTCTGGAATTCTTATCTCTGTGTATAAGTATTTTCATTTGTTGGTTGGATAGATTCTTCCTGATCTGACATATGATGATTACTCCTATAAAAATATTTTTACTGGAGTTTTTAAATTCGACTAATGGGTCATGAATACACGAGAGTTACACATAACACAAAGACATGCATTGATAATATATTCACCAACTATGAAGGTCCATATTCTACGGAGGTAGTCAAAAACCACATTTCTGATCACACTGCTCAAATCATTAATTTTGAAACAAGTAATCATACAAGTAGGAATGTTATATATCGTAGATTTTTTAATGCAGATAATAAAATTCACTTTATTGATAGACTAAAAGAACAAACATGGGATGAAATAACTAAAATAGCTAGAAATGATGTAAATAGCCAATGGAATAATTTTAGTAGAGATTTCATTAGAATTTTTGAAGAGGCCTTTCCTAAAAAATTAGTAAAGATCAATTGTAATAGAAAATATAATTTTAAAAACAACGAAATAACAAGGTGTAAAATTAGGTTAGATACACTATTAGTCTTATCTAATTATAATAATTTATTCAAAAATCAGTACAATGAAACAAGAAAAGAATATGAGGCCTTGTTAGCTAATGCAAAAAAAGACTTTTTCGAAAACAAAATTAGGAACTCTGATAATAAATGTAAAACAATGTGGTGTATTTGTAATGAGGTAAGGGGAAAAGGTTCTGTTAAAAATCAATGTCAGATATCAGGCGACCCTGAGCAGATTGTAAATGATTTCAATAAATATCTCATTGACGTAGTACCAAAACTGTTGGCAAACTTGGAACAAGTTCCCTCAGATTGCTCAATACTTGATAACGATAGATCAATGTTAACAACAATTGTCAACCCAGAACATGTTGTGGAACTAGGTCGGCTACTGAAAAATAAATATAGTAGTGGGTATGATGAAATACCCGTGGCTATAGTGAAACTGTCCATTCAGACAATTAAGCAGATTCTAGCATATATTATAAGCAACTCTTTGAAATATGGAACATTTCCTGAAATACTGAAATTTTCAGTAGTAAAACCTATTCATAAAAAAGGTGATTACGAACTAATTGAGAATTACCGCCCGATCAGCTTACCACCAAGCTTTTCTAAATTGTTTGAATTAGCCATGTGTACACAAGTTCAAACGTTTCTGCTCGACTGTAACCTTCTGAGTGAACATCAACATGGATATATGAGTGGTAAATCCACACATACAGCCATCTTTGAGTTCACACGAAGTATATTGAATTTTTTTGAAAAGAAGTTCATAGCAATAGGCATTTTTCTTGATTTGTCAAAAGCGCTTTACTGCATAAACTGGACCATCCTCCTCGATAAGCTTGGAAGATATGGGATAAGGGGAAATGCACTGAACTGGTTCCAAACATATCTTCAAGGACGGCAACAAAAAGTAGAGATAAATCATAACAATGAAATTTATCAATCTGAAACTGTATACACAATTGTAGGAATACCACAGGGCAGCATAGCTGGTCCCCTACTGTTTATAATATACCTGAACGATTTACACTCATTACATAACTCAGTAAACGGTCAGACTATAAATTTCGCGGACGACACTAACCTGGTAATGGGAGGATCAACCTACCCAGAAGTACTGTCAAACAGCGAAACACTTTACGAACAGTCTAAAAGCTGGTTTGCAAAAAACAAATTAGTAATTAATGAAAGCAAAACAAACGCAATATTGTTCAGGACAAAACAGTATGGGATTGATTCTCCAACCAACGTGAACCTAAGCGGCAACATCATAAAATTTGTCAATGAAGCTAAGTTCCTGGGTGTCACAATCGATGAACACCTAGACTGGTCAAGTCACATAATATCATTATGTGCCAAATTGAGCAAAGTAACCTATGCCATAAGGGTTATAAAGAAGCACCTTAATTACCATACAATGAAAACCATCTACCACTCAAACTGTGAATCGATTATGCGATATGGCCTGATATTTTGGGGAAACAATTCAAAAGTAAATGATGTATTCACTTCACAAAAACGAGTATTAAGAATCATAAAAAATATGAACTTCAGACAGACATGCAGAGGAGTGTTCAAATCAGAAAATATGCTAACAATATATGGGTTGTATATATACGAATGCCTAACCTTTTTATTCAGCAATAAAGAAGAGTTCACGAGCAATACGATTCAAGAACCTAGATCTAGGAATCTCATGTTAACATTACCTACTCATCGACTAAGTCTGTTTGAAAAGAGTCCTCGTTACACATGCATCAAATTGTTCAATAAATTACCAGTAGAAATAAAGGCGATTAGTAAGGAGTTATTCAAAATTAATGTGAAAAAACTATTGACTGAAATTGAACCTTATAGTCTACAGGAATACTATAACTACATCTACCGATAATGTAATATATCTTACTGTATGTAATGGTGATAATTCATAAGTTGTACTGACGTCATTTCATTTTATATTTATCAAAGATTGTTAATCATTGTTAGGCATGATTTGAAATAAAGAAATTTTCTATTCTATTCTATTGAATGAAACTAATGTTACGGAGAATAGAACAGATTTTGATTAGATTTGCCATCGCCAACCTTATACATTTTTCTGGGGTTCGGAGGGAACACTCACTGTTGAATTCCTTTTTTTATATTAATAATATTTGGGCACATCTGCTTTGAGCCTTACTCTGCCATTTTCATAATCAGGAATCAACATATCTGTTACCTCGAAATACTTCGAACAAAGCACATTTCTAGGGTTAATTAGACATCTTCAAGGCTTCTAGCCACATCTTTTTCCTGGACCAAAGATAAAACAAAAGTAATTATTAGCACAATTTGGGCGTTTTTAACCTAGGATAAACAAGAAATGTAAATTGAGGGAGGTATTCTGGTGGGAGTGCCATGCTAACTCGTCTCATTCTCGAGGCAACAGTTGACAATATCAGTGAGAGAGCTGAAACACCAGCGCTGTTGCCAGTTAGATCTCTCAATACAATCCAAATGCTCGGTAATATCTGCACATTTTTTGTTCTTTTCCGCTCAGGATTTCCTAAAAAATTTCGATAAATGTGCAATAGCGACGTAGTTATATGAACCCCTCCTCTTAAGTGTTTCATTATTTGCTTTCAAAAATGTCCAATATGTTCTCTGAGTGGGACTCATTAATGAGGTATGTACATCACGATTTTTTTTCCAATATTTTTCTACTTTACAGCGTTACAAAATATACAACTACCACCCTTAAATAATAATAATAATGGATTTATTTCCAAGAAGTACAGATAGCAATACAAATTGTAAAGGAATATTCGTAAAGTACTGAATACATTCATTTTTAGCCAAGCTATCCGTTTCTGTGGAATCTCCTGAAACAGGTCGATTTTTAATCTCAATTTGCCACATTTATAAGGGAAAATTAAATATACATGGTGATCCACGTTTTACTAATGACGTCCGCGACAATTTTTCAAATGAAACGCCTTATATATTATTCAATTTTTGGAATCTCCATGGATAGCTGATTTCAAAAATATATCACACATAGGGTTTGTATACAGTGTGTCCGTTAATTCAGTGCTCTCATAAAATAGTGGATAAATTCGTAAAAAAATAAAGGAATAATTTTTGGAAAGAACGCTCGAAGCCGTCGAATTTTATTTTTATGTGGGCATTCTTTCAAATTTAATTAATACATACAGGATGATTCGTGTAGGAGAAATGACGTCATCGGTATTTTTTTAATGGCAACTCCATTTTTCATTATGGAATGTGAAAAGGTGATTATGAGAATGGGTGAAATAAAATAAGAAAAACTATTTTGAAATATGAAAATCCTTAATTTAATGGCAATGATAACTTCAAACAACGATCAAATTAAATGTTCAAATTGCGCACCGTTTGCTATCCATTGGCCGTTGCCGCATCTTCAAATTGTTTATGATATAGGAACCATGGGGACTGCCTGTCAAAAATCGGAATTGTTTGATATGGCAACCCTGTCGCTGTTTTTTTTCATTCACTTCTTACTCTGCTTTTTCTTGGACTGCTTTGACTTCTTTTTTTCCGATCCTTCTGTCGTTTTCCAGACTGTGTTGATTTCGGCCCAAATTTTATCAACATCTTCCTTCAGGCCTACGATTTGCCTCTCGTTTTTCTGGATAATCTGCTTTCTGTTCTTCTTCTCTATTTTGGTATTCCAGAATTTTCCGGAAAATTACTTACGACTGTTCCTCTTCTTTTTGTCGACGATTTTCCTCGTTTTTCTCTCTGTCGACAATCCTGTCGACGTTCCACCTCCTTCTGTCGACGTTCCTCCTTCTGTCGACTTTCCTCCTCCTTCCGTTGACGTTCCTCCTTCTGTTGACGTTCCTCCTCCTTCTATTGACATTCCTCCTCATTCTGTCGACATTCCTCTTCCTATGAAGATGATGTTCGCTAAAGCCATTTGTGTACTTTTTGCATACAATATTTTTTTGTATTAGCTTTCGAAATAAACAAACATATTTTCTCGCCGTGCTTAGATATTTTTTATGACTACACAGGTCGTAAAATATTGTTTATCATATAAATATAACTCCCACAGTAGACATTATTAAGGGATGCTAATAGACATTTTAGAAAATATAGTTTTTCTGAGGTTTTTCCATCCAATTCTTCACGGAAAATTGGGTTATGTGATATTTTTCTGAATATTTTTGAAGACCACGTCTAGAGACATTTTAAGAGAAATATTTGCAGAAGTTGAAAGAAATATGTACATCAACTTTCTTTAAAGTGTATTATTATGAATTTTGAAGTCTAAGAAATGGAAGAGAGGGTCTGGAAAATTCGGAGTGAAAAACAATATACCACCAAATTCCTGCAAAGATCGAACAGACACATTCACGCATAAATACAATTTTTGATTTTCATAATTACTCCTTCAGAATCGCTGGTAAGTCAAGAGAACTCTTGCATTATGATATTAATTAACAATTACCATCCATACGTATACATCCACAAAGGCCTAGCCTATACGAGGGTACCGAACATTTATATGGATACAATTCGAACCAATTTTCAGTCTAATGGTAGCATAACAACCAATCTTATATTTCATATAATAAAAACATTAAAAAATAAAACAAATTACATATATAACAATAAAACAAAACCTGTAAAATGTTGTTCCTGTTGTCGCTCTATTGTTTTTTATATCAATGTATTTGCATGTGGGTATTAGGGACTCCCTCCCAGCCTAATATCCACGTTTCAATTTATTCAACATAATCTTCACAATCGATTTTTGAAGTGTTTCTAGCAATGATCCATATGATAATACGTGTGTTTGCACCAATCCATAATAAGTTATTTTAATATGTTCTGAAATCAAGAATATTTTTCAAGTATTAGAACTTACTAATTTTTTTGTGAGGTTACTTATATGAGCATTTCATTTCAGGTAACTCTGTGTAATGCCTAAATATTTGTTGTTTGTAAATTGTTTTAGATGATGTTATTCATATCGCTTCATCATCTATTGCGGAATAATTTGGGAGGTTCGTTTTGTAGCTACTAAACGCCATGAACACAGTTGATGAAGTGAACACAGTTGATGAAGTTGATTGTGAGTAACTTGCTCTTGAGATACTTTATGATGATGGGAAAGCAGATATTACCTTTTGTTTCAAGTGTTCTCTGTCTGCAAAAAATAAGGCAGTGTCATCTGCAAAACTAGTTTTCTCAGCATGAATGTGCAAGCTGAACAGTGAATTTATATTGACAATGAATAAAATAGAATCAAAAACTGTTCCTTGAGGGACTCCAAAACTGACTACTCACTTCACTTAATTATATTATATTAACACACTTTTTATTAAAATCGATACAAAATTCCTCGAAATCCAATGCTTTTGAGAGTTTCTAACAAGTCTCGGTGGCTAATAGTCAAAGCTTTGGCAAGATCAACAAATAGACATTGCAGGTTTCCTCGTTTTTTTTTAATTAAATCGGCTAGAGCATCCTGCATTGATCTTCCTTCCATAAACCCAAAACTTTTATAGTTTTGATATAATGCATATTACCTTCTTGGCTCGTGGAAAACTTTTTAATTACCAAGTTTTATATTTTGAAAGACCATTATTTATTACATAAAAATTTCAAGAACATTGAACTTTTCAGGAAGCGAAGTAACGCTCATAGCTGGTTCAGACACTTCAGAAGATTCAATGGACAGTCTGGAGAATCAAAAAATGCCTAAAATTCCATCTTTCATAATATCAGAACCAGCTGACAATTCGCCATCGATCACAAGAGGTATTGGCCGAAAAACTAGTCAGGAAAGTGAGCCGAAACCATTAGAAGTCGAGTCTCAAACGTCAGAAGAGTTTTTTCGAAGGCGAAACTCGGATAAAAGTTCCTGTTATTCTGATGATTCACTGTCAAATGATAGTGTGAGTATTGGTAACCAAAGCCCCAGCTCTAGTTCCAACACACAGTCTAGCCATGCATTTGATAGTGACATTCGTAGCAGGCCAATTGACAATTACGAAAAAATGCAGATAAATCAAGAATTGACAAATGCTTGCGGAACGGAAAACTTTCAAATATTTCAAAACTTCAAGATGAATTTGGACAACAGTAACGCTCTTTGTCAAATTCCACCAATGAATCTACACAAAAATTCAGGTTCTTTTGAGTTTGAACTGTCAGATGTTTGTTCTAAACTGCAGTCTGTAGACATCCTCGAGATGGTGAAAAAGACAATTAATGACCAAATACCGCCAAAGACTTGTTTCACTCCAGAGGAGGTAGGTGATAGGTTAAGTTTGGAATATGAGGGTGGTATTCAGATAGAACTGAAAATCATAGACAAGCCTAAGGATTCGAAAGGGTTAAAGATGCGGAGGATATCAGGCGATCATCTGGTTTATAATCAGCTTTGCCAGCAATTAATATCTTGTATGACTGTTTCCTAGCATTTAAAGTAATTTGATTTGGGACCTGTTTCTCTTCAACATATTTCGTTCGAGGAGTTTTTAGATGAAAAAAATTGCTAGTCAACAATTTATTCGAGAGTTTGAAAACAACTTTCTTTTAAGTGTGATTACTAATAATGGCTCTTTTGGGTTCTCAAAAAAAGAATATATTGTATATATTTGTTTTAAAAAAATTCCTAAAGTATTGCTTAAAAAACACAAAATCATCAATTCCCAAAAAAATATCTCAAAGAAAGCGAATAATGCCTTCTTTGATTTTCAAAATGATCCATTTCACTTTGAGTTCAAATCGATTCTCAAACAGGATAATGAAAATTCTTCATCAAATATTCATTATTACTAATTCGTATATATGTTGTTATTTTTTTCAAATCAATTTATATGAAAAGAAACCAGACCCACATCAAAACATTTTATGTGTTAATTCCCAGATTATGTACCCAGAGTGTTATGCATATTCAAGGGAATATTTTTTCACTAAACATTCCATTTTTGTTTACATACATATATATATATATATATATATATATATATATATATATATATTTATATATGTTGAACTGATGTCTTGGGTTTCTCTCGCGTTTTGGTTCAATTTCATAATGTTTAGAAAAAAGCCATCTTAACCTTTTCGTGACTACGGCCGTACACACAATTGCGTCTTAGTCATACGAGCGACGTACTATAACGTTTTCCAACTCTACTCGTCACTCACTATCGCCGTACGCTTCGAGATCATTCTGGACTCCAGTGTGACGACTGACTTACATTTACGTCCTGTGATTACACTCTGAAAAACTGGGGTCTTACATGTACGGTTTCTTGATGTTTCCTGATGATGTCGTCATGTACAGGTACGTTCATAACGGGAGGATGGTAGCCGTACATGTACATCCGACATTTCTCGTGAATAATTTGTAAACAAAACTGATTTTCATTGCCGATTGGATTATTAAAATTAGTTTTATCTTTATTTTAGCAAAACACTGTAAGAAATTTTATTTTAGCAAAAGTAAGTTTATTCTTGAACAAAAAATAGCGTGTAACAAAAAAACCTAATTGAATACACATAAACAAAATAAGAAATAAAGTAGGAGGCTCTAGACGTTCGCAAACAGAGTGATGTTGTGATACTGACAACGCCGTGCCAGTCACGGCGCACTCGTACGCCACACGAAACTAGTTTGTCCCGGCTCCGTTCCAGCGGTAAGCGCGTGCTTTCCAGACGACGTCTCGAAAGGGTTAAGATTTGATTTTGCCCAAACGTTGTGAAAGCGTACCTTTTGAGGACCAATACCACAATACATGGAAAGAAACCAGAGAAAGCAGTTCAACACACTACATCGGAGGAAATCTACGAAGATATATATATATATATATATATAGTGCTTTTCTTTAATGTCCCCCCCCCTTTCATTTTTTGAACGGGTCAACTCAAAAAATTGAAATTTGGGATAATGAAATTGATGCATGAATACCATATTTTGGAGTAAAATTGACCGATGAAAAATTCAAGATGGCAACTGGGCGCCATCTGGGAAAAAAATAATTTAAAGGGGGGTCTTGTAACACATCATTTTGAAGCTCCTGACGAATACTTCACAACCCTAGAAATATAAAGTCAATATCGAGGGTATATGATCATAAAATTTGATACATGCATAATGTGGTCCTTTCTCAGTATTTTTTAATCTGTGCTTGGGTATAACGAAATTAGATTTGTGCCTTGTGGAGTACCTATGTTTGTATGTGTCACTTTCAAATTTTGATTTATTGTTATTTACAAAAAGAACACATACATAAATATAGATGGCATATACGGTGAGCATTTTGTGACGCTTGAAGATCCCACGACAGGAGTCTTTGTATTTCATATTCAACATGGTTTTCATAATTCTTTTTTGCATGATGAAAATACGTTGTAATTGAGAACTTCCACCCCATATTAAAATTCCATACTTCAGTAAAGGGTAGACTGTCCCATAGTATGCCGTTTTTAGAGCCTCAAAATTTAAGTTTCTTTTCAAAACTCTTATTGCAAAACATTTAGATGCTAGTTTTTTTGCCAGATTGTCAATGTGCTTTTCAAAATTTAATTTGTCATCTATATATATATGCCTAACACTTTACTCTCAGTAGAAAAGTATAATTCTTCTCCATTTCTTAGAGGCATCGACTACGGAATGGCAATATTTTTGCAACTTGTTTTGAAAATAATGCAGTCCGTTTTCGCAGTGTTTAGATGTAATTTATTCTCATTTAGATATGTGGATACTGTAGAAATATTTTTTTGTATTGTGTTTTCCAAATGATTGTAGTTATCAACTGCTAGTATGAGATTTGAATCGTCCGCATAACTAACAATTTTAGTATTTGAGTATTTAAATAGTTCCGAGAAATCATTTATATAAATTATGAAGAGTAGCGGACCTAATACACTCCCTTGTGGAACCCCTCTTTCAATTTCAGTTAAATCTGATAAAAATTCTTCATTTTTTTGCTGAGGTCTTATGCTTACTTTTTGTTTTCTATTGCTTAAATATGATTTCAGGAGATCATGCGCCTTTCCTCTAAATCCATAATTATATAGTTTATGAAGCAAAATGGAGTGATCTACACAATCAAAAGCTTTACTGAGATCAAGTAAAACACCACAGGCACAAGAGTCTAGTTCGACTAAGTCGTGGACTTGATCAACAAAATCAAATAAAGCTGTTTCTGTGCTTCTGCCTTTGAGAAATCCATGTTGAAATTCATTCAATATTTTATGCGTCTTAATAAAATTCAAGATTCTCATTGAGATGATCACTTCAAATAACTTAGCAAAGGCTGATAGCAAACTTATTGGTCTGTAATTTGAAAAGTCATTTTGGTCACCTTTTTTGTGCAGGGGTATTATTATCGCTAGCTTCATTTGATCTGGGAATAAACCGGATTCAAAACATGAATTGAACAAGTGGCACAAGACTGGTAAAAGGTATTTGACACATCTTTTTAAAATTTTAGATGGTATGTTGTCTATACCGCTGCTTATTTTATTTTTGAGTTTGAGGCTTGCCTGAAGTATTTCCTCTTCACTAATCGGGTATAGAAATATCGAGTTTAACATACTGCCGTTGTTTTGTTTCAAACCTTGGTTATCAATGACCGGCGCGGAATTGATAAAGTAGGCATTGAATTCATTTGCCAGATTTACCCAATTTCCATGACTATCTGGCATTAAATTTTTCGTGTTTGCAGTCTTATTAGTAAGAGTATTTATTATGTTCCAAGTAGTTTTTGACTTATCGTCACTTGCTTTAATCATATTTCCAAAATATTCACTTTTCGTTTTGTTCAAAAGTAGCCTGTAAGATTCCCTATATTCATTATATACTTTTTTTAAATATTCATTACCAAGGGACATTGCCTGCAGGTTGCTAACTTTTATTTTCATGTTTTTTACTTCATTATTTATCCAATTCTTGTTTTTTATTGGCTTTTTTCTGAGTTTTTTAATGGGGAAACAGGTTTCAAAAAGGTCATTGAAATTTCTCGAAAATATATTCCATTTCAAATTTACGTCAGATTCATTGAATACCTCATACCACGTTCGGTTTTCGATTTCAGATATTAAATTTGCAATAGCTTCGTCAGAATAAATTCTCTTATATAAATAATTTTGTCGTTGCTGTTTGATATGGGATATTCCATAGTAATTGATTGGGCTCGATGGTCAGAGAGACATGTATCTATCACCTTCGATGTATATTTAGAATCCTTCCCAACAATAATATTATCAATGCACGTACCTGATCTATTTGTAACGCGAGTGTCTTCGTTTATAGTGAGAACGGCGCCAAAGGAGTTTATAATATCCAAAAATTCATATTTAGCCTTGGATTCTACTTTTAAGTTTAAATTGAAATCTCCTGCTATGATAAACGAGTAATTATTTGTTGACAACAAAGATAGTAAAGATGACATATTTGCCAAAAATACATGCATATCTCCACTTGGCGGGCGATATATACAAATTATACAATATACAGAATTTTCCAGGCGACATTCAGCACCAGCACATTCAAAATTATTTGCAATAGATAAGTCGCAGATGTCTTTTCTTGGATAACCTATTATGCCCTCCTCACAATAAACTGCCGCACCACCATGTCTGCCTTTTTCGCGACAGAAACTGGATATGAGTTTGTAATGATTTACACCAATTACACTCAGCTCGGCCTCACAACCCCAATGTTCAGTAATACATAAAAATTGCATGTTTTGATCTGTTAAAAACACCTCAAGTTCGTTTTTACTAGTACTTAGGCACTGGATATTTTGATGCAGAAGATTAAAATTTCTTGTTTGAGGGGGCAAGACATGATTGGTTATATTTGAAATTGGGATAGTCTCGGGTATAAAAAAAATTTTGTACTGTATTCAGGATGGATTTCTTTTGTCTGGGAAGGCTGTTTATGAACAAATGTCTTCTCGAATTCCATTTGGGATAGTCTCGGGTATAACAAATTTTGTGTGCTTTTTTTCAAGATGGTTTTCTTCTGTCTGGGATAGCTGTTTATGAGCAATAGTATTCTCGAGATCACTTTGAGATAGTGTCAGGTATACAGAATTCTGTGTACCGATTTCAAGATGGTTTCCTTCTATCTGGGAAAGTTCTTGATATAAAGAAGTATTCTGGTGCCATTATGGATTCTGATTCCACATTTATACGTGGAGAGGGCTCATTTTGGCCTTGTTTCAGTGGTACTTGCTTGTTAAAGTTCATTTGTTCCTTTGTATTTTTCATCGATTTTTCATTGATTTTTGTTTCAATGAAATTTGCAACTGCCTTACTCAAGAAGTAAATACCGGTTTTATTCAGGTTGTAACCGTTTCTGTGGAAGTTTGATTTTTTAAGATGATTATTACACTCAAAAACATTGATTTTTGGTAATTGCATAAGATGAATTGCCTTGGATAAAGCGAAGTTGTTTTCATAAGTCTTGTAGTTTTTTTCTTCCAAATGACCAAATTTAATGTGTATTCTTTAAAATGATCATTTGTATTAGTTCATAACTAAAATAAAGGAATTATATATAATATCAGGATATCTGACTTTAACAGCTCATGCGTAGTTTCTTCAGCAGTTTTCAGTAGTTCATCAATACTTGCGTTTGTTTTTATCGTCGCTTGCATTTCATAATTTTCATTTAGATAATTATGTCTACCAAGGTACTGTGCCATCTGGTGACCATGGTAGTTTGAGATTAGATTTATTAATTTTTTTTTATTTTTGTTTGAATTGTTTATATTTGACTTTTTTTATTGATTGTACAATGTGACCTGTTTGTTTTGAATGACATCATCATCGTTTGAGTTCCTTTGCTGCAAGTTAGTAATTTTATTTTAGGAACATTTAGAACCTGCTTGTCGACGCCACTGGTATGGAGATTTGTCATTGTAGATTTATCAATTGATTTTATACTGGCTTGGGAACTAACAGAGTTAACTGGGACTTTTTCTTTGATTTGTTTTTGCAAAGTTTTTATCTTATTTTCCATTTCTTCAACTACACTTTTTTGGCTTTCTAGCAAATTGTTCAGTTCTTTTTCCATTTCCATGGCTTGTTGAAGAACCTGTTCCTTTCCTTTTTTTAATCTTTCAATATGATTGTTTTTCATCTCACCATCAGCAGCAAATTCACTTAGTGTTTTTTCAAGTAGACTAGTTTCTTCATCCTGGTCTGATATCTCCTTGCAGCAGATTATTTTATTGTCCTTCACAAAAACTACTTTTTTTTTTAAATGTGCTAACAAACAACTTCTATGAAAAACACTTGCGCATTTTGTGCAAACATAGTGCAGGTCTACCACGAACCACTGCCCATACAGTTCCCCTGTTAAATTTTGTTCAATGAATAGAGGTTCTACAATATGGTTTCCCAATATTCCTGCCCAGACGTTAATTTTTTCTGGATATTGAGTACGGCAATTTTGTCTGTGAACCTTGCCGTTGAGATAAAATGTAGATTCGTCACTGAAACAAATATTGTGGAGATAGGTAGGATGCCTTGCAATGGTTTCCGTCATAATTTTGCAGAATTCTGTTACTCGATCAGGGTCATCTTCAGTTAACTGGTGTACCATTTTGATTTTGTATGGATGATACTTATTCCTCTTCAAAAGTCTCCACACAGTAGAAGGACACACCTCACAAACATGCGCGACGGAGGAAGTAGACTGTTGAGGATTTACTATCATCTCACCAATTATTTGAACTTGCTGTTCTTCCGATAATTAAAACGCTACCGGTAGTTGTAAATTTGGTTACAAGTTCCCTTAAATATTTTCTACAGATAGGACGATTCGGGAAACGATCATTAAAAATTATTTCAATTTCGTGAAAGTTACGCGTCGCACCGTAAATAAAAATCGCTTCGATTTTTTCTTCCAATGGACAAGAATTGACCATTTCAGAGATAGTTCACGTGGTACCTATTTACTAGTAAAACCGAAAATTAAATAAGAATATTTTCACTGAACAATGATGTTCGTTGTCATACTGACATTGTTTGTCATTTTTTGTTTAAACAAAAAATAACCTATCAAACCTTATCGGGTTGTTAGGATTGCCATATGGCAGAGAAAAACAAATATTTCTAGATGTATCGAAATTAATGTGTTTGTATTCAGGTGATTATTAAATGTTCCGCCATTTTGTAGTAGGTGAAGATATTGACTTTATATTCTATGGTTGTGAAGTATTCGTCAGGAGCTTCAAAAAGATGTGTCACAAGACCCCCCTTTCAATTTAATTTTTTTTTCCAGGTGGCGCCCAGTCGCCATCTTGAAAGTTACATCTGTCAATTTTACTCCAAAATATAGTATTCATGCATCAATTTCATTATCTCGAGTTTCAATTTTTTGAGTTGACCCGTTCAAAAAATAAAAGGGGGGGAAGGAGACGTTAAAGAAAAGCACTGTATATAACCCTAGCAGTCCTCAGAATTTTTTTCACTTTAAATTGTGTTTGTTACAAGTGGTAAGAAATGAGGGGGACTTTAATTAATTATCCATAACTCATAATAGTGAAGGCATCTCTTGTTGCTCAAACTGATTTTATCAGAATTACTGATACTACATTTTTATACCAATATAACTCATATTTCCCTAATATTTTCATTTGTATTTGAGATTTGCAGAGACTTTCAACAAATGTTGAATATTCATTCAATAAAAAAGGAATACTTGCATATTCACACTTTTTTGCCATTCACTGTAAGTGTTAGATATGGTATCTTGTAAATAAATATTTTCAATATTGTACATAGTAGTGCACAACCCATTATTTACTGTATATAGACATTTTAATGTATGTTTTATTCAGACGTTGCTTATTGAGCTGCAAAAAGATGTAGTTCTTCAAAATAACTGAAGCATATTTCAATTGATTTATATTTAAGGCCAATAAAGTATAACTCTACACAGGAATATGAAATATATTCCCATACCTAGTGCCTATTACAAAATAGTTACTGGTATAATGTTATAACAAATATCCTTCAACAGAGGTGGGGGTGATCTCGACTTCCATTTACAATTTAGCAAAGACTTTCCCTGGCTTTGTAGTGCTATTGTATTTCAATATCCCAAACTCTCTCAGTAAAATTGTCCAAACTTGATGTGATATCTTCGATCGAGTAATGTAGACTAGATGAGTGAAACCAATATAAACCCATTCTTAAAATTTTGCGCTCAAGTTCAGCTATTGTCGTGATTTCACATTTTGAGAAGATATAATTATCAAAAAACATACTTATAGATGAAAGTTATTAACACGAGAATGTTATTGGAACATAGTCAATCTGGTAAAGCTGCAGTTGTTATTTGACAGAATAATAACATAATGAAAAGTGTGACTGTGTGCACGTATCGATATAATCAATGAAAGAAAATTGTATTTCGTGCATTAAATTATTTATTAAAATTGTAGCAAAGTGCTTTCGACCCCTGGGTCATCATCAGTGTGTACTCGTCAGGTGTACAAGAAGCCAAAAAGACCATATGGTCTTTTTGGCTTCTTGTACACCTGACGAGTACGCACTGATGATGACCTAAGGGTCGAAAGCACTTTGCTACAATTTTAATAAATAATTTTATGCACGAAATACAATTTTCTTTTATCGATAATAACATAATGTTTATTTACAGTTTGAGCTTGTGTTTCGTGTTGAGGTGCATTTAGAGGGTCACAGCTTTCAAATATTCTTGAAAGGAATTTTTTCAGATCCACCGCATGACATCTTCATATTTTTCAGATATTGTTGCATATATGGAAGATATATGGTAAAAAGTTAGAGAAAATGTATCACTTGTCATTTCTGTTTGGGGATGTCGAATCCTAGCAAAACAATATCAAAACTTAAATGCC
Organism: Gonioctena quinquepunctata; assembly: GCA_018342105.1. Lineage (NCBI taxonomy): Eukaryota > Metazoa > Arthropoda > Insecta > Coleoptera > Chrysomelidae > Gonioctena > Gonioctena quinquepunctata. The sequence continues at coordinate 676,669 of JAFIRS010000267.1, forward strand.
TTATTATTTGTAGAGATATGTAGAAAGGCCAAAAATCGTGTTTTTGATGCATTTGAAGAACATCTTTTCAATAGTATTTTGACAAAAACGATACTGTTCAGTAATCAATAAGTTTTTTCTCATTATTTCTTAATTGTAGCAAGTAAATAAAATTTCGAAAATATGAATGCTGTTGTTATTTTAATTACACAACCCATGATATACTATCATTTGAAAATTAGATTGAAATAACTCATAATGCTATTGAGTATCAAAAGTTCTTAAAGGCATTTTAGTTGAAAAAAATCGAATAGGAATCCAAAAAAGAGCATGTATAGCTTTGATTTGAATATATGAAATGTGAGTTTTCAAATCAAACTCTTGTTTAGAGTAATTCTATGAGTACATTGAAATAATTGCTTTATACGCTTCATGTTACTCAGGTGTAGATATGTTCATACATAAAAATTTCAAACAATTTTGAGAAATTACAAATTTACTGGGCTATAATTTCTAGACCATATGTTTGGAGGTTGGGCAGAATTTGGGTTTTTCCAACATGTTGAGTAAAAATTAAGTATTAAGGTAGTTCCGCCACGAGACAGTTGAATTAGGAAATTATTTTCGACGGAATCGAAAAATTTCAAACGATTTTTTTATTTGAAACGCGAAAAAAAAAAATGTTGAAGGGGGGCACTTGCCCCCCCAATCGACTCTAGAAAATTTCTTCGTTATAGAAAGTCGGCAACTCAAAAAAATTAATGTCCCTGAAAAGCGCAGCAAAAAAAAAATTCAGACTTCAGCCCCAGGGAAAAAATGATCGTTTTTCGATAAAACTTCAATGGACTTTTTTGTAGTACTCTTTTTGAACTTTTTTGGGGGGGTGGGGGAGGGAGGGGGGGTATCGTTAAAATCGATGGGGTCAACTAGGAGGAGTTTTTTTTTCGCGTTCAGACCGTCCTTCTTTAAAAAGTCTCCTTCCCCCACCCTTTAGGCTGTGCGCGTTACCGTGGAATATTTTGAATAACGAGAGTAGTTTTGATTATATCTGTCAAACTAGATGGTCAATCACTTTGATTTTTTTTCACAATATCTGTGATATCCTGCTCTAGCTCCTTCTCGTTTTTCATGAACTTCTTAATTTTAGTACTAACGGTAGAATTAATAATGTGCTGTTTGCCTATGCATGGTCCATATGTTACGTGTTAATTGAGTCAACTTCAATTATATATAACTTGGGTTCGGGATGGTGAAACTTGTTAAAATTTTATAGAGGTGTCGTTCACATGTTAAACAATACGTATGCCAAATTTTAATAATTTCCTAATTCAACTGTCTCGTGGCGGTACTACCTTAAGAAAAGATTTAAAATATTCAGTACCTATGAGTCTGGCCAAAAATCTTCAGTTATCTGGGCCACATACATGTATTTATTTGGCTTCAACTTTTTTACTATTAAAATATTTTCAATAAATTGTGGCATATCTATTGGATTGTTTGATATTTCTGAATATTTCACACTTCAAACATCGGTATCTGAATTACTATAAACATCACAGAAATCGGCAAATGCTTGAATAAAATAAACTTGGATGATTGAAACATTCCCATTCAGTGACTTTTCTCATAGAATTTTAGATGTGTTTTGTTCATTGAATTACCAAAAACTTCCAAATCTTGATTGATTGTAATTTCAATTCAATCCAGGTAATCAGAAATTGAATGCTTCTCTTGGATTTTATTTGTGATTTCAATTTACAAAAATGATTATGTATCATTTTTGTATACGTTTTTTGTTTGTTTTTATTTTTTTTGTTAAATTTATTTTTAATTCTTCTGATATTTCTGGATTACTAGACCGTGAATTTTATTTTTGGAATATGGCACATATCCATCGAAAATGAGATGAAGAATCTGATAGAAACGATAATACAATGAAGCCCGCAATATCATCAAGCTCTTGCCAGTAAGCTGTTAATACATCATTACTTAGTGCTTGAAAATCTGATTTTCTCAAGTTGTTTACTTTGCTGTTGATTTGAACTAAAAAAATTATGTATGGAGTGTTTCTTTCTGTCACTAGATGCACAGTTAAAAGTTATCTTTTCCAACGTACCTAAAGATGTTTTAAGCTCGATGGTGATTTTATTTATGTTGTGTCTCGCTTCGGCCAGAGCTCTACGGATCTCTGGCTGGTGACTACTCCGTACTGATGAGGGCCAAAAAGCCTGAAACCGGTATGGGGATTGTTAGGCGGACACGACATGAATTTAAACCCAATTGAGCTTAGCAGAAAGAAACATTTGTGAACAATTTCCATTTATATGGAAGTTTGCATGGATTGTCAGGTGAATATCATTCAACGTTCTGTGTGGTATTTGCTAGGAAAGTAGTTGTTTTTCGCCTGTCGGTCTACCAATTGTGTTTCAATTTATATTGAACCTTTTGTGAAGACGACTTTGTGTGCTTTAATGCATTTTATTTCATATGGTGATATATGATATTGACATATTGAATAAATTATATCAGGAAATATGTGTGCTTATGGAGATAGTGCGAAGTTCGTTATTCCTCGGTAGTGATTTTCACCTTCAGTAAATACACTTTTTTTGGGGGGGGATTCTTACCCCTGGTGTTTGCCCAGAGAGGTACACTAGGTAAAAACAAAGTGGAATTGGCTTTATTTTAATAAAAAATCTATTTATTTTTTTTCACTTTAACATAACTGATTTTCATTTGGAGTCTCCTACTCAGACCCATGATTAACTGATCTCTTTTCCATCCAGTCTCCTGCTCCAGGGGATATTGTGACTTTCTTAAAAGGCAGTTCAACTCCTGTATCTACAAATATGACACAGCCGATGTGCATGATCTAAAGATATTGCTTTCAAATTCTGTCAGATACGATCTATGTAGTTATGATTATATGACAATACCATACCGGGTGACACAGGATATCGGGCCACCCCTGTAACTTCTGCATTCATCAACGGATTTTTCTGAAATTTGGTATAGTTATATAAGCAACCATTTCGAATTTGATCGCATAACAGTCCAATATGGCGGACTTCCGGTTTTTCTGCAAATGCCAGCAACTTTGTTTTTTCAAATGGAACACCCTGTATATTTTTACATATTCAAGTTCAACAGGTCAAAACAAGTCCAAACCCATGTCAAATGTAATTTTTTTTTTTGAAAAAAATTAAATTTAAATTTTTTTTTTTAGGATAAATGAGATTTGGTCAAGGCTATTCACAATGAGTGACATAACAGAAAAACATAATTTTTTATGAAAAATTATTTTTGGTCACTTATTGATGAATCAATGCAGTCACATTACATTTTGATCAAAATTTTTTTTTTTTCAAATGAAACCCCTTATGGGCCACCTACATGTCTCTCTAGAACATACATTCAGGAAAAAAATGACATCATTTTTGTATTTCGGTGCAGTAACAAATTGTATACGTTCAAAAATCTACAACTAGTTCATGAGTTTCCTTGCAGTTCGAATAATTTTTCAACTTAGTAAGCTGTGGAAAACAACATTTCTGAATCTTGTCAACTAATTGTGTTTTGCTGTCATCTTTCCTCTCGAAAATTAGTTAATTTCCGAGAATTAGTAGAAATGAAAATTATAGGTTTTTGAGAGTTGAGATGACAGCGAAACACAATCATTTGACAAGATTCAGAAATGTTGTTTTCCACAGCTTACTAAGTTGAAAAATTATTCAACTGCAAGGAAACTCATGAACTAGTTGTAGATTTTTGAACTTATACAATTTGTTACTGCACCGAAATACAAAAATGATATGTAATTTTTTTTCCTGAATGTATGTTCTAGAGAGACATGTAGGTGGCCCATAGGGGTTTCATGTGAAAAAAATTAATTTTTGATCAAAATGTGATGTGACTGCATTGATTCATCAATAAGTGACACAAAAAATAATTTGTGCGACTCATTGTGAATAGCCTTGACCAAATCTCATATCCACGAAATAAAATAAAAAAATAATTTGAATTTAATTTTTTTTTTTAAATGACATTTGACATAAGGTTTGGACTTGTTTTGAGCTGTTGAACTTGAGTATGTAAAAATATACAGGGTGTTCCATTTGAAAAAACAAAGTTGCTGGCATTTCCAGAAAAACCGGAAGTCCGCCATATAGGATTGTAATGTGATCAAATCCGAAATGGTTGCTTATATTTATATTTCGGAAAAATCCGTTCGCGAATGCAGAAGTTACAGGGGTGGCCCCATATCCTGTGTCACCCGGTACATTCTTGTGACGACTTGAGAAAAAAACCATTTCCAAATCAAGTATTCTTGATTATGCCCATATTTGGACAAAGGGTATTCTAGTGATGAATCGGAGAAATACTATACCCGTTTGATCATCAATTTTTATCATGTCTAATCAGGCCATCACAGTCAAAATCTAGTAACCAATTAAAAAAAAAACTAAATATATTGTAAGACTCGGAGCAGAAGTCGGGAGCTGTTTAAATTTCTGTAATTATTCAAAACAATTGAGCAAATCCTTCCAACCCAGAAATGGCACCACTAACCATCTTGCAAAGCTATGTAAGCCTTTCCTCGTATTCAGGACTGGATTTCTTCGGCACCATGAAAGTATACATAGGAAGACACTCACCAAAATAGATATGGTTTTCACAGTTTGAGCACAAGAGCCATTCATCTGGAGTTGTCCAACTCTTCGAAGCTTGGCTATGGCAATTCAAATTTTGAATATTGAACAAAAAGGTACATATTTCAATTTGTCGTCTCTTATGAACAGCAGTTGGGAGATATTGGTCAGGTCTGCAAAGACAGTTCTGAAAGTGATCCCATAAGAAAGAGCACTGAAAGAAGAAATACATCATACCTGCCTGATTGAGGTCGAGAACATTGTAAATAGTCGTTCCATTAACACAAGTTCCATTAGAAGCTGAAAATGATGAAGCTCTCACTCCCAACTACTTTTTAATGCTAGAAAATTTCCCATTTTACAGTGTTCTCTTTTGGGAGTGTTGGATTAAGAAATATCTCCCAATTCTGACAAGAAGAATGAAATCAATCGTATTCCAAGTATCCAAGAACTCCCAAATTGTAATTGTTGATGGGGAGTTACTCTTCAACTGCTGTGTATTCTGGTGGAGACGGAAAGCACGGACAGCAAATGTGAAAACCATTGATTTCAACATCCCCTTATCGAATAAGTATAAAGCTTCTGCTTGATGAAATATTACAATTTTAATATCCAAGTTTTTGGTCCCGAGGGAAAAATTCCGCCGATATTAGTTATATGTGTAAAAAAATTAAAGGTTTTTTTAAGAAGATAAAATGTTTAAGGTTTGTTCCGCCCCTCAAGGATAGAGTTTCAGAAAATATAAACATTATTCTGCTACTATGATTATTGAAATTTCTGTGGAAAAACTCTGATCTCTTTCTTTAGAATAAATATTACTATAAACAACACTCAGCATTGGTGTTGAATGTATCTGCTATTATTATTCTTGTTTAATATGGAACTTCTCACATTATTCATTAATCAGAAATATGGCTGAGGCGGTATTTTACTCATCTAGTCTGCATTACTTGATAGAAGAATATTTCTTCGTATTCGAATTTTACGTACATACAAATTTAGATTAAAAAAGTCTTTACATGTATTATTTGAAATAAAAACTCCCAAATATGCATATCCGTTAAATTGGTGTGATTTTTGAAGCTTTGTAGATTAATTCTGATGGAATACACTAACTTTTATTTTAAGCTGCATAGATTGATTCATTTTTTCAAAGCTGGGATTTATGATCGACTTATTGCCTGCCCCCCTTTCTTCAACCTTTTTCTCGACACACTCCAGAAACATTGCACATAATTAAAGACCTAAGTGAATAAAGGTGAAATGTCTCAGTTATGACATGTCTCACGTTGTATGACGTTATTTTCGTTTGCACATTTTGGTAGGTCAAACTGGCTGCCACAGCTTTTTCTTCTATATTTTTTGAAGATATTTCACTAACATCAACATAGTCCTCTTCTGCCAATTGGGAAACCACTTTTAATGCCAGAATAACCTCAAAAGGCGATTTTTGCTCTACTTCCACAACTCCACATTTGCTACTTTCATTGACATCTAATATTATCTCCTGAATCAGTCTCGACAAGGTCTTCATGCAATTCCTCAACCTTCTTGGTACTTACTCATCCCAGAAACATGAAATTATATTTTGTTGTAAGCTTTATTCTCATTGTTCTACTACTCACTGGTTCAACAGCTGAAAACTGTTTTCATTGTTTCAACTTTTTGAAGTTTTGCATCAACAGTGTTTTCAACAAAAATATTTTGGTGCCAATGAATAACATCATATTTTGAAGTTATTGCTTTAAGGGCAGCAGCTACATCTTAATGAATGTATTTATATGATTGACGTTAGCAAACTTCTATTATAGTTTGGTAAGTCTAAATACTTTTTGGTTCATAGGATTAATATATGGCACCATTAGACATTCAGTTCTGCCATTGGTCGAAGTGACGGAGCATTATATAAAAAAAGAATTGCCCTTTCAGTAAAATTTAGTTGTTTCAGGAACTCTTTGGCCTTCAAATGTTAAATATGTTTTTGTTTTTGAAAATATTTTTTTATTAGCTACCCTCAGAAACAAGATGTTTATAAAACCAAATTTTCAGTTTTTATAGACAGGAATGTCAATATCCTTGAAACACCTAGGCAATTTTTGCTTTACTAAATCCATTTTGCTTGTGTGCATCTGATGCATTGACACACCCTAGAATTGTAATTCGCTGTATGACTAATTTTAGACCAGGAGTAGTGGTTTCAGAATGTGAAACATAGATTGATTTTTTGAAAATATGAACAGGATGTTCATAAAATCAGATGTAGAATCATCTGCGACTGGAAGATAAACTTCAGTCACTATCTTCCATCGTCAAGATAACCTCTTGTGGGGTATTCATGTTGAAAAGGGAAACATTCTCAATTGAGATTTTTCTGTGAATTGAAAAAATCGACGATAATAATGAAGTTATTTTTTTGTGAATGTCTAACAGAAAACAACTACTTCCCCGGCTAAAGCCACGCTGGACATTGAACTACATCTGATAGATATTCTGAAAAGACCCTAACTAAAAAGAAAAAAATCTGCAATTGAAAGTTTGCATTTTCATTGAGATAGTCATTTGATTTTCTATTCCAGTCTTAATTAAGAACTCATAAAGATGAATGAGGCAAAGAATAATGTTTTCCAAAAGAGAACACTCACCAGAAATCATTCGTAACATTGACGCAAGAGAGACATCGCATTCACTAGGTCTTCAATACATTTTTGTCTATTCAATTGAGATTGTTTCCCTTTTCAACATGAAACATAGGTTTTATCAGGTAGATTTTTTAATATCATTCAGTTTCATCTGCATTATACATTGATTATGCTCTTCAATGACTTTAAAATAGTTCTGCTGTAAATGTACTCTCAAATTCTGGCTATAAAGAAATTTTTTCATCTGCAATTTTTAGAAATCTTATTTCATATGGTCACTTGAATGTTTGTAAGCTTTCTGCTTAAGAATTTTGCCTGTATATGGTAGATTTTTCACATTTTAGAATTTTCAGCTTTTCGCAAATTACATTATTTTTTATATACGTTGTAGACTCCATGTTTCTTGGATAACACAGTCACACTCATACTCTTTTGCTGTTCTTCCAAAATTGTTTCATCAAAAGATTTTTTTTTAATTATTTGACCATTTTGAATTGAAAAACGTTTCTCGTCGCAGCTTGTTATATATTTCAGATTCTTCTTGTATTCTTTTGCCATACAGAAATGAACAGGCTCTTCATCTGAGTCGAAGTGTTATGTCTCATTTTGTGACAACGTTTTTTTTCAATAAAACTTTCAGTTTACTTGTATGATACAATATTATAAATTGATAAAGGAAATATATTATATAGTTATAGGTATTTATTAGATCACTACATGAGAGGTAAAAAAAAATATTTTTCCAAAAAAGTATTATAACATCTTTATTTACTTAGGTCTTCAATTATGTTGATTAGAACTGAGCCATTTATTTTGTCTGCAATGTTCAGGATGTACATTCTTACAACAGTCAGCTATAGTGCAGTGTATATTTCTATAACAGCTGAAGTAAACTAGTACATGCTTCATTATTATATTCACAGTTTTTCTGCGATAATGTTCCCAGTGACCCTAATAGAAAACTAGTTTCACAAAACATTTTAAAAACTAGTTTTTCAAGGAGATAGTGATTATTTTATTGCCTGAAATAAGATATATTCTCAATGCAATTATTAGTTCTAATAGTTCTTATAAATTAAGTGGTTGTAAAGCAGCATAAAAATTGTATATTTTTATAAATATTGTAAATATGCAACTGGCAACATTCCTATTAGGGGAAGAATTTTTTCATCTTCACCATTATCACTTATCACAAACTCTATGATATAGATATTACAAGGTTTTTACAAAATAAATACTATTCTCAGAACTAATCTTTCAAAATGTGCACAACTCCCGAATCACATAGCAACATAGTTGGAGGCTCTTATATATGCTGTGGGATTCAGGTATTTTGAACATTTTATTTTGTTGAAAAGTAGTTTCTAGACAAGGACAAGTGTGGGAAAACAAGATTGAAGTTGTTGAACAATAGCAATGATAAAAGAAAAAACAGTTTATTAGGAAGAATAAATATGTTAAAATAAATATAAAGGATTGATATCATATGTTCGTTCATTTTATATCTGAACCATATCAGGTGTTAGTTTGACCAACACTACATGGCTTTCTATAACCTGTGAGTCAGTAATATTGAATGAATTTGTGGAAGAGTATAGCAGGCAATGTTAAACTTTGAACAGTTGATATTGAGGAATATATGTTTACTACTATTCATTCATTGGTCCTTTAGTGCTTCAATAAAGAGACTGTTCTCCTTTTCCAACTACAATTCCTTCACTTGTTCTAGTTTCAAAAATATGTAACAATTATTATGTCGTTTTTCCTTAAAATGTTATGTATAATTGGCACCTACATAGTAAAAGTTGTAAAGATTAGTAGTTTCTGTCAATTGAAATCTGTGATGTCAATAAATGATTTGAAGAGTACCAGCTTTATTTTTTGGTAATTTAATTGTGTTAAGTAATCTTTGACGAAAAAGTAATTTCTGAACTAATTGTTCCTTTAGTACCACTTATATAAAAGGTGTTTTCAAAGTTCCATAAGAAATTACAGTGAATGAGTGATTATACAGTGACAATTTAAAAAATTACAATAGGCTATATATCACAAACAAAAGATATCAAAAAATGCTCAAAATCGTTTGTAGGATAGGAAGGGGGAACTAAAATGACATAAAAGAGAACTCACCCCCATCAACCCCCTTTCCCGCAATTCCCCAAGTGACGCAGGTTGAGTTTTATAAACAACTGTCTTGAGGTCCCCATAGAAAAAAATCAGGTGGCGTTAAATCTGGTGACCTCGGTGGACACTCAATAGGACTTCTCCTTCCAATCCTTTTGTTCGGATAATTAGTATCCAACCAGTGCCTAACTGCAATTGCATAATGAGGAGGTGCTCCATCTTGTTGGAAGTGCAGCAAATCTTCGTCTAGAGCTAGATTGCCTTGGTCGTCCCTTTGGTTCTCTACTTCATGCACAATTAAGGGTTCGATGGTGTTTTCCAGCATATCCAGATAAATTTCGCCATCTAAATTGCCTGGTCAATTAAAGCATCGCCTAATATCCCTGCCCAAACATTCAGTTTTTCTGGATATTGAGTGTGACCTCTAAATTGATCCGGGTTCGCATCACTCCAGTACCGATAGTTTTGTTTATTTACATTACCATTCAGCATAAAAGTACATTCATCACTGAAACAAATATTTTTTAATAGTCTAGGTTCAGCGCGAATTCTTTCAGTCATGAGTTAACAAAACTGAATTCGTCGGTCTGGAAGAATTTGCTTTTGTACGGGTGAAACTATCAAATTTCATCACCTTCCTTACCGATTTACGTGATAGTCCTGTCATTGCAGATACTTGAAGTGTTGATGCAGTAGGATATATTGCAAATTGTCCAAGGACCTCAAGTTGGCTTGCTTCATTCAGTAATCTTGGGGCTTCCCTTTCTCTATTTTGCACTGATCCCGTTTCTCTAAACTTTTCAACTAAATCGCGGATGTACACGTGACTTACATTTTTGTCCCGATGCCTCTCATTAAATATTTGAGCTGTTCGTAAATAACACTGTTTCTAGGAGCCAAATATGAAAATTATCTCCACACGTTCAGGTATACTGTAAACCATCGTGACTACAGCTGAATGACAGTACCGATCATACAAATGATGAACACTAATGACATTTAAATGTCTCAAATTAACAAAAAAATTATGGTATGTGACAGAACCCAAAAAACAGATGTTTACAGTTTAGAACTGGTTTTGCAAAAATGGCAAATTAAAGTTTTTATTTAACAACAAAAAGTACCTACAGGCACTTATCATTGAAAATAAAGTTTAATTGGCCTTTAGAGCTTTTTAACTTTGTATCATAAGTAGGGGTATGTTTGTTTTTAAAATTGTTAAATATTAATTTGGTAATTATTGATACACCCTGTACGATTATTATTTATACCATTGGATAGTCTTTTTATAGGCCTTTCAATGATGATGTATCACAAGTAGAGGTTTGCTATTTAAACTTTTTAAGTTGGATGTGACCTGAGTGTGCACTTATTTTGGTTTTCAGGGAAATACGTTAGTGTATCTTGAACTTATAATTTTTGATATTCCATATTTTTATATAATAAAAATGAGTGCCCAGTTGAACTAGTGAAAAATCAAATGCAGGTTTGATAATTTTCACTAACCTAACATCAACAAACATGGCTCGCGTAAAATAAATATTTAAACAAACGAGAACTTTATGAACTTTTGATGAAAAGTGACAGTGAGGATGAATTTGTGCTTGGTGAATCTAATAAATTTTTAATTTTCGAGTGTATATTTCCTTCGGAAACAGTGAAGTATTTTATTATAGTGAATTTGGCTTGTTATTATACTTATTATTGTTGTCAAATTTTAATATATTTGTTATATATCCTTGAGTGTATATTTCCCTTGGAAATTGTGAAAGTTAATTCTAAGAAATGTTTATTGATTGTAACCTTCAAAACGTCTCAATCCCTAAATGTTTCGTGGAATTTACTGTTTCTTTATCACCAAATTGAGTATAGTTAGTAATTTTCCACTTATTCTTTGCGAAAATAGCAGCCAATCAAAAATCTTGTCCAATAATCAATTTGGATTTCGACCAGAAAGATCAACTGAGGGAGCTACCCTTGAGTTCATGGACACTGTCTATAGTTCTTTAGACAAGGGGCTATATGTGGCAGGTATTTTCTTTGATCTAACCAGAGCCTTTGATAGCATCAAAAAGGAATTTGTTAAGGATAAACTCTATGTTAATGGTATAAGGGGATCAATGTTAAACTTACTAGACTCATATTTAACTGGAAGAAGTTTTTATGTGCAAATTGCAACCGAAAGGTCTAATATGTATGATATAGATATGGGTGTGCCGCAGGGATCTGTAATGGGGCCGCTTTTGTTTCTCTTATTAGTTAATAATTTGCCTGAACATATCCATGTATAGATGATAAAGGGCTACATGTACAAAATTGTATATTGTTGATACTTTTCATATGTGGTATAATGATAATTGTATAAAACTGAACCATGGCAAAACAGCTTATAAACATTTTAGATGTAAAAAAGGTAAGTCTGCTATCTGCATACCTGGTATAGCATGGGTGTCATAGGTGGGGTTTCTAAGTGTTATTGTGGACCAATTTATATGCTGGGATGCCCACATAGAGCACTTGGGTAAGAAACTCAACTCGGCATACTACGGAATGGTGTAACCTAAAAAAACGTTAAATTTGAACGCTCTTTTAAGATTTACTTCTCGCTAGTTTACAGTCACCTGACTTACCATGTTTGTTTATGGGGTAACTCAGTAAACGCCAAAAAAATACTCAGTAAACAAAAGCGAATAATAAGACTAATATTCGATATTCCATTTGGTAGTACTTGCAGGTTTGCGGACAACTGCATCCTACCACTACCATCTGTCTATATCTATATCTAAGACTCTTTTGCACACCAAGCACAACCTGAATAGACTATCTAAAAATTCTGACTGCCATGATTACGTCACAAGAAATGCCAATAACCTCATGATATCTAAACATAGCTTGTCCAAGTTCGAAAAATCTGCAAACTATACTGGGATCAAACTTTATAACCATCTACCTCAAGTAATCAGGGGGATGCCAACAGGTAAATTTAAAAATGTCCTGAAACGATTGCTTAGTAAAGAGGCATATTATAGAATCGCTGAGTACTATGCATCGAGCTTGCTATGAACTGTGATGATTTTTATTGATTTTAATTATTTAAGTAGGTTATTAACTAATGTTATTGTATTGTAAATTTGAATTTGTTACTGACATGTATTGTATTTTAGACTTGTACCTATATTTGACGTGTATATCCTCCTATGGTGGGTAGCTGTGGCAGTATGAATAAATTCTAATCTATCCCAGTCGCCTCTAGATAATCGTAAGTATGGCTCTGGATAAATATATCGTTTCACTTGTAAGGGTCATTTCCCTCTACAAGCAAACTTTGGCGCCTCTCGATAGTTTCGGGTTTTGCCTCGGGCGCCACCTTCTTTACTTGACTGTGCTCAATACCTGGGTTTTAGCTGCGCACTGGTTGGTTCTTGTTCAAAGCAATAAACCAAGTAAATAAAAACACTAAATTCAAAATAATTATCACAATCTTTATTCTATACAGCATACAGGCGGGATGGCGGAAGGCAGTCTCAAATCTTACATGTGGCAAGCATACTTTGTAAAACTTTTCACTCTGGCGGTTCGGTGACGTCGATATTCTAGTTTAGCAGTACTCGTCGGCTTCACTGGTTCCACACAACTTACTTATTCACTAGCTGGATCACGACTGAACTCTTCAGAGCCCGTTGCATGAAACTTTCAATTCGGACCGGCGCAGTTTCAATTTTCCCGATTCATAATATTTTTAACACTTTTATTCGAACGTCTCTTCTATTTATTGCTCTACTATTTCGATCGCGGCTGATGACTGAATACTTGATCTCGGCACCAGTTTATTATTCAAGCTTTCGGCATGATATATTAATAATAATAATTTATTTATTTATAAACTGGTAAACCATTTCACAATTCACTACAATAATAATTTCAACAAATTAATTAATTACTCAAAACTTAAACTATAACTGAAACTAAACAAGGATAGCACACCATCTGCTATCAGATTTGATGTGATTTGAGGGCGCTTTTGAAGCGAGTCCAAAGACATCTACATTGAATGAATTAAATGTGGTTATCATACGAGAATACTTTCCATAATTACATCTATGCAGAGATGTGGCAAAGGTCTGAATTGTTCTGGTAGCCCTTAAGGGGACATAAAGAGCAAATCTAAAAAGCAAGTTAGAACAGGTGACCAAGTTGTTAACAATGTTGTAGGTTAATATGAGGTCAGCATGCATGCGCCTTGTTTCACGTATAGGGCTAGCAGAAAATTCAGTTCTAGGAAAGTAATTTACACTTTAAAATATTCATGTATTGAATAGGGTTTTAAATTTATCAGCCAGCTTCTAACAAGTTTTTTACATTTATTGAGACTCACAGGTTTTAATACAATCAGGTAATTTGTTGAAGAGCTTTAGAGCTGCATATGATGGTTGTCAATCTATGTATAAGGTAACTTATGTTTGTGCTACGAGTTGGATAAAAGTTGTTTCCTCTAGATACTCACAGTTTGTTTTATTTTGAATAAATAGACTACACATTCATAAATATAAAGTGCATATATTGTCAGGATGCTTTTCGCCTTCAACAAACCTCAACAGGATTGACCATACTTAAGTTTGAAAATTAATCTCATTACTCCTTGTTGGGTGCAAACAATATCTGAAATATTACTATGGCTTCCCCAAAATATTATTCCAAATTTTGCTAATGATTCAAAGTTTGAGAAATACATGATTTTCACTGACATTTCGTTGAGATATTTACTTATAGTCCTGATGGAGTAGCATATTTGGTTCATAATTATAATATGTGTATGCCAACGCAGATGTTCATTTATATGAATACCCAAAAAGTTGGTTGAGTTTTGTACATCCATACATTTAAAATCAAATTGTTTTTCGTGAACCAGCTTTCTCTTTTACTCATCAGGTGATCTGCTTTTTCAAGTAAATTTGGGTAGTTTGTGCTTGAGACTAACAGATTGGTGTCACCCGCATAATTAGTGATCTGGCTGGTATTATTTTCTGTATTCAAAATTTCCAGAATATCATTTATGAAGATTATGAATAGAATAGGATCAGTTATACTTCCTTGTGGAATACCTATATTTTTTATTCTTATATCAGACTTGAATGGTTTGTCCATGCTTGAATGTTTGTCCATGCTTTAATATTTTCGTTCTGTATACATATAATACATTTTCTCGAATTCCAGTTTGGTCAATAGATATTCATGATTTAGGCAGTCATATGCTTTGGATAGATCTAGAAATATTCCTAGTAATATTATTTTTTTCGAATGAATCAATCATTTTTGTGAACTACATTGTTGCGGTTTCCACTGACCTTCCTTTGATATAGCCATGCCGAACTGAATTCAGGAGATTACAGTGTTTCATGAAATCCATGAGACTGTCGCAGATGGCCATCTAAAGAGTTTTGAAAAAGAGGGTAGAACACTTATAGGTAGGTAGTTTTCAAATGATTCACAATCACCTTTTTGGGTGTCACTAAAGCTATTTTGAGTTGTTGTAGGAAAATCCCATATTTAAATGAATTATTTATGATATAGCACATAATGTCAGCGATTGAGTCTATGCATAGTTTTATAAGACTTATTGGTATTTCGTCATCCCATTTCTTTTGCTAATATCTGATTGTATTCCTTTTTTATTTAGTTATAGATGGCTTTCAAATTTGGGTGGGTTTTTGATATGAGTAGCATTGTATTCAGTTTTCCTCTGCATTCTTCTATTTCTGTATCATATGGCACATTTTTTGTGCTTTTCTCTTGTACCAGCTTTAATGGAAAACACTCATAATATATTTTCAAAAATGTATCAATAAAATCATTCTATTGTTTATTTACATTGTTCTCGTTAAAACCATGTACAATTTTCCAATCTTGATCTTTTTTTTTTCCTGCTACCAAGGCTAAAGGTGAGCACACTCCTCCCAACCGGAAATTTTGCCGAATCCTCTGTTGTTTCAGAGGTAGGGTTCTCTAACGAGCTCAACATCTATGAACTCGGAACCGCCATCTTAACGTCCCCTCCGAAGGACGGCATATCTATCGTCTTATCTCGTGCTCATTGATTAGACGCCTGCAGCTGCGAATATGCTACTACGCTACAGTTGTTAGGGCATTCAACGCGAAATCTTGATCTTTCTTTCTGCCCTAAAAATAAATGTGTATATGTGTGAGACATATGTGCATATCAGACTGAAAGTTTTTTTCTTATCATCTCCTCATGGATCAAAAAGGACCTTGTCAGAGAAGGCCTTTTCATCCATACAGCCATACAGATCACCAAAAAAAATTGAGAAATGTAAGTTTCTTAGTGTTGTGTTTTGCCTGGTATTTTTTCACTTACCTCTCCAAATGCTATAGATCTGCAATAACTATTTCAATTGCACGTTTGGCTTCTTCGAGAGTAAAATGTCAACCTGCTTTCTTAGTGTACGGATATTCATTCGGATTTCAAAAAAATAAAATGACAAAAAAATTCATAACAATTTTAATAACCTGGACATTATAATAAAATTTTAATCATAATGAAGTATACCAAATACTCTGTTACAATACTGAATACTTAACACAAATACTGAATATATATGTATATAGGGTGAGACATAATAAGATTCTATACGTAATTTAAGAGCAGAATATATACCTTCTGCTCAACCCATTCCACCACTAGTAAAAAACTCATAACCTTCTTCTACATAGTTAATTTTCAAATTTTCAGAGATATTTAACAACCTTCCGATCTTCAGAAATAAAAATGCTGCAAATCACCGCCGCAAAACGCCGATTTTCTGCTGAGCTATTGTATATTGTCGAGTATATAAAAAATAATATCATATAAAGTTTCAAGTCCTTTGGAGACATTTTTGCAAATATTTTCAATATTGGAAATGAA
Source organism: Gonioctena quinquepunctata (assembly GCA_018342105.1). Taxonomy (NCBI): domain Eukaryota; kingdom Metazoa; phylum Arthropoda; class Insecta; order Coleoptera; family Chrysomelidae; genus Gonioctena; species Gonioctena quinquepunctata. Next base: position 692,982 of record JAFIRS010000267.1, read on the forward strand.
TTACGATTATATAAAATACGGCATTTATAAAAATTTTGAAGAAAATATTTTCGAAAACTCTGAATAGAAATTAGTTGAAGCCATTTCAATTTCATTTTTTTTAACGATTTAGAAATTCGAAAATTATCTGGAGATATTTACAAAAATGCTTCATAATACCAAATTTGACCTGAATCAGTTCATTAGTTTTGGATTTTGTACGATTACAAATTCATTCCTCACTTGTTTCCTAAAAATAAGTTCTAATAAATATGTCCTTTGAAGTAATTCTTATAATAATTTTTCAATATCTCTTAAATCTAAACTTCGAGCCATATCAAAGATGTTTTTTTATTTTTATAAGGCCTCGATAGGGCCATTGAAGAAAGAAAATTGCTTCTGTGTACCATAAAAAATATTCTTGAAGATCCCTGTAACTACGCCACTTTGGATGTTATTTTCAAAAATTAGTTGTATTTTTTAAAGAACTGTATTCTGCAAAACATAAAGAATTGGCAGGAAGGGTTTATCAATCTTATTATGATTCATCCTAGATAAACGCTGTGTACAATGGTGCCAATTTAAAACTGATGATTTCTCTCAAAGAATAAATACAACCTATATTTTTTTCCAAATATTTCAATATTTTTCATTATCATTGACAAAAAATTGTATATTGAGTGATTTAGATGTAAAAAACACATTTTTCAATTACCACACAGTACATTTCCCCATTATTTTTGACGCCACTAGAAAAAATCATGGAAGTATTCCAATAAAATAATCATGATAATAATAAATTGAACAATATATGAATACATGCTACCTACCATTTTCCAAATTCTCCAGTCAGAGTGTTCTAATCATGTTTGGATGAGGTTAAAGTAAACTCATGGGTTTAGACCGCTAACAAAACCTATTAAGAGTTACCAGACCCTCTACAATTTATTTTACCGTTTGTTCTGTTGGTTTAGCTAAAGAAATGATGCAACAAATCTGAGAGGTGACTAAGTGGGTGAGGGCATTGTCATTTCAACAAGACTTTTCAAATCAATTTGAACTGGAATTAATATTCACAATCTTATGAAGGTGTCGGAAAAGATGTAGAAAATTAATAAAAAAGTGTTTTGTTCTCATCTATTGTCACTCCCAATTAAAACTTTCTTGATGTAACCAACATTTCTATATAGTGGCGTAAAAAATAAAGAGGAGACTTCTTCAGTGCACAAGTGTAGAAAATGAAATAAACATTGAAAAATATCGTAAATTATGGTAGTTATGCAATAAATTCCTAAGAATAGTACCATTTAATTTAGAGAAAATTGGAACTGGAAATTCAGTACCAACTTGGCTCCATAGTTATGGTTACAATTGTGTGTGCTTCAAATTTGGAAAATGTAAAAACATTTGCAGTTGATACAAGAATTAGAAAGTTTCGGTTTATTAAAAAATTTGTTCAACAAGATGATGGGGCAATTTTTTAAATGATCTCTACAACCGGTAGAAGTATTGAAGATCTCACCATTAAAAGCACTGATGACCACTGCTTTCATTGTGTTATAGCTGCTCTACAACCGGAAGAAGTATTGAAGATCTCAACATTAAAAGCACTGATGATCACTGCTTTCATTGTGTTATAGCTGTATTGTATATTGCACACTACTGAAAGAAATTTAAGAAACAGACATGCATCTCTGTGTTACTGTATAATTAATTGTTTACCGAATCCAAATATGCAGTGCTCATCACGATGATTTTGATTACTATTTTTATTTGGTCACAAAAACGAGAATATCATCTTGAGCCATTTCGATTTTGCTACAATAAAAAATTGCAGCACTTCCTAGATTAAAAAAAGGTTTGTCCAACCAAGTTGCATGTACCTAAACTACTTTTTCAATCCTTGTTAAGGATAAACTTATCATATACTTATATTGCCTCCACCTCCCTAGCTATGTGGATTGTTCAGATGGAAAGTGAATCTTGGAAAATAATCAAAAATCCATAGAAACATTAATACAAGTGGGTGTTTAAAAATCACTGTAAATTACATTAAATCAACAGACAATATAAGGTAGCATGATATTTTCAATTTTGATTCAACATTTGAAAAGCAAAAATTTCATGTGATACATATGAAATGAAATAAAAAAAGGTAAAATAAATAAATAAGTTATAGAACAAAGAGATTAATAATTCAAGAGTTTCATTTCAATTTCCTTTCAATGAACTTGTGATTTTCACTGAAAAACAAATAATTTACGTTCCTTATATTCATACCTAACATTGAATTTAAATACTCACACCAATACATAAATTACATATAATACTTCTGCCACATTAACAACATTCCTACATTGATGTGGGACATTTAGCTCGTTAAAGTTTACAAAAATATGACATTTTTAAAATGACAAATAATTAATAGAGATTAAGCTTACAAAATGTAATAATAATAAGCTTGTATGTCTTAAATACTGATTTATTTATATCACATGGAATTTTGGGTACGAAGATATGCTTCATAAGATTCAAACTCCCTTTCATTCATAATTGAAAATACTTCATTATTTATTTATCAAGTGTCAGGCCATCTTAATCAAGGCTTAGGTACTCCTCAGTGAAAAAACCAATACAAAGGTTTCCCATTAAAAAAATATTACCTAATTATACTACAATGGAACATAACAAAACTATGAGGAACAAAAGTATACACTGCCCTGAACTGAGCAGGAAATATAACATGCATTAGTTCAGATTTTTTTTAATTTAATGATTTTTAGTACCAAACATTAAAGAACTAGATATATTTTGGTGCCCAAAATGGGCGCGGACATGATCAATACTATCAGATAATATAGATCAGTATTTACTGAATTTTTGGTCCATCCGACGTTCCATTCTGGCTTATTGGATAAATCTAGAGAATGAATGAAATAGGTATCTGAAATTTTAGTTTCCACCATAGAAGAGCATTATTCTAGCTTTTGAAAACATTTTCACAATTTTTTTCATGCCAAATCAGCACATAACTAACATTTATTTTCAAATTTCAACACCCAGAATATTATAGTTTTGGATTTTATAAAAAAATATCAATTACTTTCGAGTGAGCATATCCTTTATATCTCCCTAAAACTCTTCGAATATTTTATTTTTATTTTTTGCTTTGAAAATGTAGCCAACCGAAATAAAATACACAGGGTTCCCATTTTGCCTTCATTGTCAAGTAATGTGGTTTGAAGAAATTGTTTCAAACAGGGTGTTCAATGTGGTTACACTGCAACTGTTTTGGTTTTTTCAGGAGCTATATTGTTCAGTTCTCCAGATATGTCTAATGGGACATCGAATGTAAAATACAGGGTGTTCCATAATTGCATGATAATACTTTCTAAATTAATGTAGGTCTGCAACAGCTTAATTTTTAAATACAGTGTTAATAATAATTGGAAAAAAGATTGATACCCTCGTACCATGGCCTAGCACTCATCACATAACTTATGTACCAAAATTATTTGTACTTAAGCCAAAAATATGAAGCAGACAATGTTGATAAGATATTAAGGAACTATTGTTTTCATTATATGCAAATTCTTGAAATGCAATATCTTTTATGAAAGTCAATTGAAATGAAATGCTCTTAGATATGTTTTTTTAAAACAAGTGTATGGTTGACCTCATTACTGCATTGTTACCAAGTTAACTCATTTGGAAGGCCACCAGGATAGTCCCCTGTAAGACATGCAGTGCAATGTCCAATGGGTCTTTCTGAAGGTTTGATTTCTTTTCGCACAGCTTTCACTAGACCTTCTACACTCAGATATTCGATACTATCAGCACCTGTCAAAAATACAAGATTATTAGTCATTTTTCGTAAACCAAACCAATAACACTTATGTTTAAAGATTGTAGACCATGACGTCTTAATGGGTTTGAATCTACTATTATTCAAATAATTATTTTTTTAATTTCTAAATTAAAATGATACGGCAGTCATTTCTTGCAATTTCTAGTCAAATGTCACAAAAAAGAGGTCTGAGACTATGTCTATTCTGTCTTGTGAATTCACCACACTTTCTCACTTCACACCTATATGCGCATAAGTTATCATCAGTAAACTTGTCAGAGAAAGAGATTTTCGTGTTATGTTTGATCAGAGTACACTTTTATAGAAAATAGAACTTGTTCTGAACATGCCCTTAGTTAATTTTTGACAGCCATTAGTTAGTCTTTTTTGTAATGACCGTATGTGTTGTTGCACAAAAACCCATTTTTTACTTTTTCAAGTTTATTGAACAAAGTTATTTGGTATGATTTAAAATAACTCCTAACCGCATTTGATGAATACCTATCTCAGTATGTGTTCCAACCACCATTCCCATTGAACATGCTACCCACACAACTCCATAGTTAAGCTACTTAGTTAACGAATAATCATCATTGCATAGATTGGAATGATGGATTCACACCATTACATCAATTTGGGAACATTATGAAGAGACTTACTCAGGGAGTAGACATTTTTGTGAAAGGAAGGGGGAAAGCTGAATATATCAGAAAAATTACTCAACAACCTGTGATAGAATTTGAAGAACCCAGTTTAAATGGATTCAAAGCAAGTCGCTTTTATCGTACAAAACACTTGTGCACTTTCCAATGACTTCCAAAAACTAGTGCACTTTCCAATCTTCACCATCTCTATGAGTTTTTATATAGTGGATACATCTGTGTTGTTGAATGGACTGTATTTGCACTACTTTTGTTTGTTAAGAAAAACAGCAACTATAGGATCTGTAATGAGTGTACGAACAGAACAAAACAATTTTGTGTTTACAGGAGAACGAGTACCAAGGTTATGTTACTATTATATCTCTCCGTTGAGCGATAATTTTTACGCCCTAAAAAAACTCAACCGTTTTTGTTTTTTGGAGGGTACCCAATGACACGTCCGTAATGGAGAGATATCCATATATGGTCATATCTCGAAGTGGGCACTATGATTGGTTGGTTCGGTCACCGATGTAACGGTCGGAACAGATACTGGATGGACAATGAATAGAACAGTCCAGGAACGTTTTATTTTCATCAATCTGAATAAATTGTTTTTAGGAACTTTGTATTTTATTTCAAATTGAAAACATATGTATGGTTAATGACATTTCAGAGACAAGTCCAGGCAAATATTTGAGTTGTGTCAGGGTAAGTATTTGACCTTGAGAAAGTATTAATAAATAAATCGTTAATTACAAAAACCTGTCCTATTCAACGGATCTTCCCTCATGTAATTAAAATAGGGATTCATGGAGGATTCACAGAACTTTGATACATGTATTTGGTATAGGGATTCGTAGAACTCTTATACTTTCCTTTTTTTTCAGAATTTTAGAAAATGTCAAACTTTTTTTTTAATTTGTTTTGACAATGTTACCAAGTAGAGTTCAATTTGTGTCAGGTTCAAGAAAACCATATTTTGGATGTATTTCTGAAAATTGTGTATGAGAGTACTGAAATCAATTGTCAGGGATTACTTGGGTACTATAAGGTACTTAGTAACAAGTGTTTGCAATGTTCTCTTGGTTTTGTATTGAACAAGTATCTCAATGCTCATTTTTATTTATTTATTCACGGGCAAGCCCAATTCAGATAAAAATATTACAGTGCTATATGGTAGTCAATACAATATGGTGGATTGAAGTAAATTATATGCATAATACAGTTATAAAGTAGATAACATATAGATCAAATAAGAAAAATTCACAAGTTGTAACAATATGAGCTAGTCTAGTTATTGCGGGCATAATAACACTAAAAACAATACAAAAACTCGAGCTAGAAGTTTAAATAGCTAGAACAAGAACATGGTTTGTGAAGCGACAAAATTTGAAGGTTAAGCAAGGAGTTAGCTAAAGGAAGAGTTCTAGGGATAAAGCTGCTGTATGAGTAATTAAACCTATGAAAGGAAATGTAAAAGGTTTGCACCTGTCTGGTTGAACGACTGGGGACAAATAGGGATATTTTGGAGAGAAGCACGGGGCTGATACACAGTCCATTGATAATTTTAAATAGAAGTATTAAGTCTCTTTGTTTTCTACGAACTCAAGAGAAGGTATGTTCAATATGAGTTCTAATGCACCATAGTCATAGTATACACGCAACTTGAAGGCAATATATCTAAGGAAATTGTGCTGGACAGCCTCAAGTTTCACTTTATATGTAACGTAATGGGGGGACCAAACTGTGGAACAATAGTCAAGATGCGATCCAACCAGGGAAAAATAAAGGGATTTAATAGCAGTGGTGTTAGTAGAATCACAGGTGGTTCTCTTTAAATAAGCCTAGCAACTTCATAGATTTCTGAATTACAGTGGAAATGTGAGATTTATAGCTAAGGGCAGAGTCAAGGATCACACCTAGATCTTTGGTTTCTGAAGCAGAATGTAAGGTTAGAGTATTTATACTATATTGGAAAGTGATTGGGTGACGAGTTCGATGAAAACGAAGAATATGGCATTTGGATGCCTTCAAACACATTCCATTCTGTGTGCACCAGTTGGATAGGCAATCTATATCTTTTTTCAGACTTAATGAATCAGCCTCGCTTTCAATTATTTTAAAACATTTTAAGTCATCAGCAAATAGCAAAGCTTCACTTTCTTGGAAACAGTGAATTAGATCGTTAATAAAAAGGTTAAATTACAGTGGTCCCAGATGTGATCCTTGAGGAACGCCCGAGGAAACTAATGATTAACCCTGACAATTTGCGATCTATCTCTTGAACCAGTGCAATCTTGGCCCATCAACGCCGTATAAACAAAGCTTATGAATCAAGAGCTCATGATTAACTTTGTCGAAAGCTTTGGAAAAATCGGTGTACACAGAGTCGACTTGAATACCCCTTTCCAGAGCCTCCGACAAAAAATCAACATATGTGATCAGACCCAGTTCCGCAGACTTCTTAGATGTAAATCCAAATTGAGGAGCAGTCATAAGTAAGGTAATCAGTAATGATGCTCTCAAAAACTTTAGGGATTACGCTAAGAATAGAAATGGGACGATAATTACTTATGTCAGATTTACGACCTGATTTATATATTGGAGTAACATATGAGATTTTCCAGTAATCCGGAAATTCGCCTGATAATAGAGACTTATTAAATATATAGTAAAGTGGACAAGATAAAATGAAGCTAAGTGGTTTAATAAAAGTAGGGGGAATACCATCAGGACCAGGGCCTTTATTAGTATTGAGTTCAGACAGTTTTTCGTAGATTTTAGAAATTTCAATGTGATAGTTGGACACATTAACCACGGATGTAATGTGGGTATCATAAGGATGCAAGGATTGATTTGAATAGACAGAAGAAAATTGATTGGCAAAAAGGTTGGCGGTATCAATCCCATTGGAAGCAGTACGATCACCAAGAGATATTGTATCAGGTTATTTTCCCTTTTGCTGCTTACAAATTTCCAAAAGGATTTAACATTATTAATAACTGAATGTTCAGTGCGTTGAATGTAATCTGCATAACACTATCTTGATAAAAATTTACATCTAGATCTTAAATTACTAAATGCTGCATAGCTTTCTGGACACCATGCGCTCTTGATAAACTTGTGCGCTGATTTCTTCTCATAAAGTAATTTCTTCAGCTCAGGAACATGGAAATTTCTTTTGACAGATTTTTTTTTGCGGAACAAAGCGATCAATGATGGAATAAAGAATGTCATAAAATATGAGACCATATCAGAGAGCTCTTTTCCATGGAATGCACCATCCCAGTCAATTTCTTCAAGGGAAGAACGAATTGCTTCAAAGTCAGCGTGAGGAAAGTCATAGTAATACTCTTCACCAGATGAATATTCGTTTGTGATTTTGAGTGGCAAGTTACATTCAAGCGGAGGATGATGGGAATCTTCTGGAATTAAAATGTCGGCAGCCTTCATTACCGTAATATCTAATGGTGATAAAATGAGATCAAGGATAACTCCTCTATTGTTGCTAATTTCGTTGGTCTGGAAAAGATTGAGGAAGGCACAGATGTTGGATATCGTTTCAATAGAATCCATCTCAGCTTGAGTAGCTGAAGGCTGGGGAGAAGCAACAGAACAATAATCCTCAACGTCCCATATTGCTGATGGAAGATTAAAATCTCCAAATAGGAAAAGGTTTGCACTAGCATATTGCTCGCTGACGGTGATTAGCTGGTCAAAGTATGTTTGGTATAGAGTAGGTGTAGATTTAGGTGGAAAATAAACAGTACCTATTATAGATTTGTTATTAAAGATAACAAACAACTGTTCGATCGAAGGATCGGACTGAATTTGAAAAGAGGAAAATGATTTCGTAATAGCGATTAATACACCCCCACCCCTGCTGAAAACACTGGACTCAATAGAGCGTTCAGTTCTATAGACATTGTAGTTGAGAAGACCAAGTTCAGCATCAGAGAAATCAGGTGTGAGCCAGGTTTCAGTGGGGATAATAATACCGTAAGAGCAATTGCTAACATTCAAACTGAGGTCAATCAGTTTAGTTCTAAGACCTCTAACATTTTGGTAATATAGCAAAGGGCTGCCCAATCTTAGTTTTTGAAGAATAAAAACCGAATTGAAAAGTTACTGATTGGTAATTCACAAAAAACTAACCCCCAGTCAGAGTATACAATATCTTATGTATCTTTTCAATTCCAAAGAATGGTGGTTCATCAGCAGAGTGGGAAAGTTTTTAGATTATTATTATTGACAGATCGCTAAAATACAGCAGAAATAATACAGGTTCAAGAACTCGCGGTTGTGATCTCTTGTATATTAGATATCTGATCATTCATTTACTATTTGATATATGTTGGAGAGGTATGAATCAACCATTGCAGCAGTGTCCTACGATTTATACAATCAAAAGCTTTAGAAAAATCGCAGAACACGCAACTACCTCATAAGAATTGTTTAAGCTTATGTTTTGTGGAGGAAAACTCATTCTCGGCATTCGAGTAGATGCATGGGGATCTCGGAAACGGTAAGAGCTACAGAGAGGGTTAAATGGAGGCAAAGTTGCGTATTATGGAGCTCATTACTATGATGTTGAAAAATCTGAGCTAGCCCTCTCACTTTCAGAGATTACAGGAAAAAACGAAAAATTAGATTTTTGTTTTTTACTTATATCTCTTTAATAAATAGATTTCCAGAAACTGTTTGCACTTTGTCATTGCAACTTTCAATGGGCTGTAGAAATATGTAAACGAAAGTGTTTTACAGGGTGTTGTTTTCCTTGGGCCACCCCTAACTATGAAATTTTAAATACGGACCTGGATTTTTTATCACTTTTTTTAGGCTTCACAATCATGATAAAATATAACCATTGAAGCCTAAAAAAAGTGTTGAAAAATCCAGGTCCGTATTTAAAAATTCATAGTTAGGGGTGGCCCAGGGAAAACAACACCCTGTAGAACACTTTCGTTTACATATTTGTACAGCCCATTGAAAGTTGCAATGACAAAGTGCAAACAGTTTCTGGAAATCTATTGTATTAAAGCAGATATAAGTAAAAAACAAAAATTAAATTTTCCGTTTTTTCCTGTCATCTCTGAAAGTGAGAGGGCTAGCTCAGATTTTCCAACATCATAGTAAAGAGTTTCATATTACGCAACTTTGCCTCCATTTAACCCTCTCTGTAGTTCTTACCGTTTCCGAGATCCCCATGCATCTACTCGAATTTCACTCACCCGGTATACTATTGAACAGTTTTAAACTTTTTTTTCATGTATATCTGATATTTACTGCAAATTATTCTGTGGCGACAACAATAATAACATAATTATAATCAAAAACATATCTAGCACATGACGACTCAAAGCAACATCTTCAGCCTTATGTTACCAGCAAAATTAATAAATAGTAATGATGAAGATGGTGAAACTTTTATGTCAATTGGATGAGATGTTTTTGAGTAGAAGTTAAAAAAAAAATCTCATTAATAGTATTCATACCATACAAGAGTGTATGGAGGTGAATGTAATATTAAATGAAATAAATCTATCTCAAGAAAAAGCGAAAACATGGTTTAGAAGAAATAACCTGTTGTTAAACACGAGTAAATACAACAAATACTTTTTTTATCGAACACCAAGTGTCAAATTGCTGGGCATTCACATAGATGACTCGCAAAACTCATCAGTTCACATAGAGAAGCTATGTGCAAAAATTTCAAAATACATATTCCAACTTCGGAAACTAAAAAACATTATTGGCTCACATGCAGTGTTATCTACTTATTATGCTTTTTTTCATTGTACTATTCCATATGGAACTATTTTATGGGGAAATAGCACAAAGGCTGATGAAGTTTTTCTACTACAAAAAAAAGCAATAAGAATAATCACTGTTGCAGGTTATACCGACCCCTGTAGACCACTATTCTCATTTAAGAGATGACATTACCTTCAATATATATATAAATAAATATATATATATATATATATATATATATATATATATATATATATATATATATATATATATATATATATATATATATATATATATATATATATATATATATATATCGAGAATGAGAGAATCTTTCTAATCAAAGAACACCATCGTCTAAGCCTGTTTCATGGTTTCCCAATCATGGATGCTTGTGGTCTCTTCAAATTCGCATCAGATTTCTCGTTGGTTCATAGCCTTAGCATACAAACATGTGAATTGCATCAGATTATTGATAGTGACATCTATAATCTGTCGCGGTGAAGCTTAACATTGTGGAATTTTAAAATCACGAGATTTCGTGCACTTTAACAGGTCACTAACAATTTGTTACAGATATATATAGACGTACTTCCGGTGAAGCTAACGCAAACATCGATATCGAGAATGGGAAAAATCTGTTAGGAATCCGGAAAATTTTTCCCCCCGATAAATATCGTACTTTATCGTTTAAGCAAACATCGATTCGAGAATGGGAAAAATCTGTTACAATCCAAAAAGACACAATCTCCCATTCTCGATATCGATGTTTGCGTTAAACGCATGAGAAGTACGACTATTGATATCGTGGGTAGGCCTATCTAACAAATTGTTAGTGACCTGTTACAGTGCGCGAAATCTCGTGATTTTAAAATTCCACGAAGTTAGGTTTAAGCTTCACCGCACAGATTATAGATGTCACTATCAATAATCTGATGCAATTCACATGTTTGTATTAGCCTAAAGCTATGAACCAACGAGAAATCTGATGCGAATTTGAGAGAGACCACAAGCCGTCCTGATGATTGGGAAACCATGAAACAGGCTGTAGACGGATGGTGTGTCTTTTTGGATTCGTAACAGATTTCTCCCATTCTCGATATCGATGTTTGCGTTAAACGCATGAGAAGTACGACTATTGATATCGTGGGTAGGCCTATCTAACAAATTGTTAGTGACCTGTTAAAGTGCACGAAATCTCTTGATTTTAAAATTCCACGATGTTAGGTTTAAGCTTCACCGCACAGATTATAGATGTCACTATCAATAATCTGATGCAATTCACATGTTTGTATTGGCCTAAGGCTATGAACCAACGAGAAATCTGATGCGAATTTGAGAGAGACCACAAGCCGTCCTGATGATTGGGAAACCATGAAACAGGCTGTAGACGGATGGTGTGTCTTTTTGGATTCGTAACAGATTTCTCCCATTCTCAATATCGATGTTTGCGTTAAACGCATGAGAAGTACGACTATTGATATCGTGGGTAGGCCTATCTAACAAATTGTTAGTGACCTGTTAAAGTGCACGAAATCTCGTGATTTTAAAATTCCACGATGTTAGGTTTAAGCTTCACCGCACAGATTATAGATGTCACTATCAATAATCTGATGCAATTCACATGTATATATATATATATATATATATATATATATTTATATATCAACTAAAAATAAAGAAGAGTATGAAACAAATTCAGACTTTCACAATTACCTCACCAGGGGGCACCAATTAATCAGGCCAAGCAGAATGAGATTACAAAAATCTAGCAAAAATTCTCTTGATGTAAAAATCTACAATATATTACCAACATATGTTGGGAAAAATATGAAACCTCACAATTTTGTAAAAAAATTAATTCTTGTAATAATTTATATTGTGCTCAATATTTGAGGAATAAACATTTTTATTTATTATAAAGGATGAATAAAACTATCTATCTATCTATAAAGCAACTGATAACTTCACTTACCAACTTTTTCAGCAAACTCTTTCGTATTTTGAAGCTGGTTCATTATAAGTTCTTCTCGTGTGGGGATGTTTATTCCCATATAGCAAGGATACCTTAGAGGTGGACTTGCTACCCTTATATGAACTTCCTTAGCCCCACCTCTGCGTAAAAGTTTAATAATAGGGCCAATAGTATTACCTCTGACTATTGAATCGTCAATCAAAATTATACGTTTCCCCTTTACATTTGTCAAAATAGGACCTAAAATAATTATATATTTTTTAATTTATATATATATAAACAAAAAACGTGACTGAATTCATCTTCGTAATGAAAAATGAGACTTTTGTCTGAATGAGTTGCAAATTTGGTGCAAATTGTAATTAAATTGAAAAAACTATATAATATGGACTGCAAACATTTTTTGGTCTATAGATTGTTGTATGCTACTGTAATGTGAGAAGGAAATATTAATCATACATGAATCTTACCCCACACCAATATATTCAGCTATAATTGAATATAAGAATATTGTTAGTAAGGCAACATGTAATTGCTAGGAAAACAACTTACTAAATTTTAATGCAACATTCAATTGCCTCAACCTATTATTAGGTTGAATGAAAGTTCTTCCCACATAAGTATTTTTTGCCAAAAGTTCTCCAAGAGGTACACCAGACTAAAAAAATAAACAGATAAAAAACAATGTAAGTTTTAAAACCAAATTGATACCTGTTTTGAATACCCAAAAGCAGCAGCATTCCCTGATTCAGGTACAGACCCCACCAAATCAGCGTCTACAGGGTGTTCTAATGCAAGTTGCCTTCCACAGTGTACACGCACAGAATAAACTTCTTGGCCTTCGAACATACTATTGGGTCGGGCAAAGTAGACATATTCAAAAATGCAAAATGCAATTGATTTGCCTTCGGGAGGTGCTACTATATCCATAGTTCTTACACCTTTTTTTGTCAATTCTACAATTTCTCCAGGTTGAATTTCACGAAAAAAACGTGTACCCTGAAAACATTTGAAGTTGTATATCATAACGAAGTAAGCAAACCAGGATTTACCGCAGATTCAGATTTTCAATGGTACAGTTTATCAAAGTGAAAATAACACTGATTTTAATTTTATTCTCGATCATCCTGATTACATAGTGTTTTATAAGAAGACCTTCATTACATTACATAAACAAAAAGAGTAAGCAAAATACATAAATGTAGTAACAGTTACCAGCCAAAATATTTATAGTTTTGAAAAGATAAATTATTTTCTATTTAAAATGTACAATTTTTTTAATCTATTTTAGCCTTATCAATTTTTATCAAAATATAGTTCTGTAGCTTCAAGGGGACAAGTCTTCTGAAGATAATGCCATGCAATGCAACATGCAGCAAAGTTTTTATGTCTCTAATTTCAGATATAATTGAGAAAGATTAATATTATTTAGTAAATTACATTACGAAGATCGTTAATATATTTATAATACTTACTGATAAAAAAGCACATGATTCTGAGGAAACCACCCAACCATCGGGTGGAATATCTTCGTCTTTGTAGCCATTCAACTCTGCAAATAAATCAATGAATAAGTGAAGAATCGATAGTTTTGAACTACTCACTTTCTATATTTGATGGAAATATTGTTCCCAAACACAAAGGCCGGTTTCCGTAAGAATCACGTACAGCGTAGATACGATCTTTCAGCATGATGCAAAGAGAATAACTCAGTGGAGTCATTTGCATCAAATGGCGAATTCGAGCTGGCCAATCAGGACCGTTAACTTCTCCATCAGGTGGTATCAAACAGAGAGCTTGCGTAATCAACTCACTATCAGAATAAGTGGAAAGTCCTACTCCACGACCTAGAACCTTAAAAAAAACAAATTGCATTAGAATAATGTAGAAAATATATTTAACACGTTCGCTGCTCATGGAATATTAGAGAGACATCCCTGGTGCTGCATACCGTTGCGGCGTGAGCACTGAGATTAGTTTCTTTCAGGGCTGGTGCAATATATGAATCCTCCAATTCCCTATTATTTGTTTTATTGCAAAAAAATATTGGGTATGTTTCTTGGTGTATTTGGCGATTGAAAATGTATGTAAAAATGCAAAAATTCAATACTTGACTTGTAAATACAGTTTTTTAGTGAAGTTGTTTTCATTCAATATTCAAAAATACATACCTGTTGCCTCAAAATAGCAGCATTAACCAACTCTCCGTTATGAGCTACAGCAACTGCTCCATGCATAGAATGGACAACAAAGGGTTGACAATTAAGCTGTTCTGATCTAGCGCTAGTCGAATACCTTGTATGTCCTATTCCTAAAGGGCCTTTCAGTTTAGATATATGGTCGTTATTGAAAACATGCTTAACAAGCCCCATTCCTTTGTGAATATGAAAATCATTGTTTTCCTCACTTGTTACAATGCCTGTTGACTCTTGTCCGCTGAAAGTAAAGAATATGTAGGACCTCTATAAGTTGGGGGAAAACTATAGCAGTAGAAAAATTATGGTGACCCACTTGATGAAATATACATGTGCTCTAGGATCATTGTTTTTTTATTGCTAAATGTCGATTCAAAAAAGAAGCATTGAGTAAAGGCCGACTATGTTTTGTGTCTCAAGTATTTTCTTCTGTGAATATGACTTCTGGGATAATAAGTTGAAGTTTATATGTATGAGATTATAAATCTCCAGTAGACAGTAAATTTCTCAGAAAATTATGTACTCCTTCTGAAGGCCCGACAATGACTTCTGGAGGTAATAAATTGAAAATTGAGTGTGAGTTGTAAAATATTGTTTTCTAACCCTTCGCTATTCGTGCCATTGCCTTATAAATTTCCCCCAAAATTCACTATTGAAAATTAATTAGGCTGTGGCACAAATAGTAAAGGGATACAAAACAATATTATAGAACTCATAAATAATGTAACTGTTGTCAGAATTTTTTGAAAAATTCAAATATTTACTGAAAATGTATAAAGTGATGGCACCAATAGTGAAGGAGTACAAAACTATCTTATACACCTTGTATTCACTTTACTAACCCCGAAAGTCATTGATGGAATACAGAATTTTCTGGAAAATTCAAATGTCTACAAAAATTCAGAAAGCGATAGCACCTATAGTGAAGGGGTATCTTTTCAACTAAAGTGGACCACAGAATGTAAAAAAAATTTATGGTGTGATCTCAATTGGAAAATTGAAAAAGTAATTGTACTTATAAGAAGTAATTGGAATTAGAGAATTTGAGTAATATAATTAGAAATTACAGTGCCTACACAGATTCTGCTGCAATTAAAATTACAAATTACACGAAAAAAAAAGTAATTCTAATTAATTATTTTTTACCTAATAGGAATCACCCAGCTCTGCTACAGAGGCAATCAAGGAGTCAACAAAACCGTCCACAATATAATAATCCACAAGCACACAGGATATATGTCAAACTGTCAGATACCGTTATTTTAAAGAACAGGCTGATAATATTATTACTGTTTGATATCTATGTGCTGTAGATATACACCTATGAGTAAATCAACATTCAAAACAAAGAATTGTGTACTCACGAATTGGGATTGAGGATTGTGGAGTGAAGTTTAAAATAGAAAGTGGTCACTAGTGGATTGCAAAAAAGTATGTAGTTTAAAGAAATGTGGAACTATATGCTGAATTGTTGAAAAGAGAAACAGACCCATTCATAGTGTAACTCAGTGCTATACTTCGTTGTACACAAAAAATTCATTGTTAGTTGTCACTAGTAACAGTGAGCAGTCTTTCCTAAAAATTTGCAAATACCAAAGTGATTTAATCAAAACCGCCTTTCAATATTACCATATGTCTTCCCCTTGAGTTTTAGAAGTGGTAATTTTAATGCATTTAAATTGCAGTTGTTTATACTTCATCAAGTTCAGTTCTTCTGTGTGAGTTATTTTGATATTGATATTATTAATGAAATAGCAGAAAGTTAAAGTACAGTAAAGTATTCCTCATCGAAGTTGAAAAAAAGCTAGTCAAGTGTTTACAATTCCCTAAATCTCTGTAGCTGGGAAGTCTGTCATAATATCCCTACTTTTTCTGCACTCATTTTGTTCTTTTAGCTTTTAGTTCAGGTAAGGGTGTTCATATTTTCCTGTTAATACTCAAATGTCAAAGTACTTGTCACATGTACTTATTCCTTATGAAATTATTTCATGTTCCAGACGTTCCAGTTGCACATTATGGTGAACCCAGATAAGTATTCACAAATATAAACATAACTGGGAGGTTTGAAATATTTTGAAACCACAATATCGAAAACAAATGTAGGATGATCTGAACAGGGTAGCAAGAGGAACAAGCAACAGGTGGATCACATAAACATTATATATTATACCTATAAAACATACCGATGTTGTAGTGCTTCGAGACCAATACATATAAATTGGGCTATTTCTGAATTGCATGGCCAATTTTCATTTCCTATTGCTCCGAAAACCCCACATTCATGAGAGAGGCCACTTTCTCGAATTCCCCTACCAACTCTTCTATTTTCCCAAGACGCTAATTCATTCATTTTTTCCACAATTACAAACTACTATCCGACAATTCTGAAAATTTAATTCAAACCAAAAACCACATGCTACTGCTATCAGTCAAGCCATAGAACATAAAACTTTGTAGGTTAGATGTTTTGTGATTATTCACAAGAAGAATCACTCACTAAACGTCTTCATGAAATCCTGTTTAAATCCTTGAAATGTTGTTATTGAAGTTTTATTCAGGTAATTTAAAATCTGGCTAGTTTAGCCAATCACCAGCTATATGACTTCAAGTGACAAGAGGAGGAAGAACCAAATATATTGAGAAAATAGGGAACACGCATTATTTTATTTTAATTTTTTTTTGCCTCAGTTCGGTCCTCAAAAATTACATTTTGTGGAAATTATTTCTCAAATCCCAAAATTTTCAAGTTTAAAAGGCTTCTCAATGAGCTTTTTTCCTCAAGTATGAAAAATTCTCCACTAGCAGCGCTAGTAGTCCGGTAGGGACAAACATTACCTAACTCACATTAAAATACATATAAAAATAAACATTAAAAAAATATTTTTGGCAGAAGACGTTCCTGGAGCCAAATTGAAATTTGCAAATGTGAAGGATAATAATGCAGCAACATTAAAACGGTGGCTTGCTTGTCGAAATCTTGAAATTTCCGGAAAAAAAAATGAATTAATTGACAGGTCGGTACGCAAGGTTTAGTTATTATGCAGCGATATTTTTGAACTCTGATATCAGACGTTTAAAATAATTTTAAATTTCAAATTAATTTCAAAATGAAAAATGAGTCAAATATATTTGGTAATGAAATTTAATACATTACAGTGAATGAAAAACGCGGCGGTCTCATACCGTGATATACTGACTTTTTTCTTCTTCAAGAGGTCATTTTTAGGCACCGTTTTCACTCAGAAAAATCACTCACAATGCCTCCTTCTTTTTACCAGCTTAAACTACAAACATCAAATCACTCATTTTTGGAACAACTTTGCACAAAATGTAGCCGGTTTTATCAAAGAAATGCTCCTTCTTCAGTTACACCTAACCTAACTTTTCACATTTACTAAATTCATCTGTCAAAGGTGAAAAGTTAGGTTATTTGTACTTGACAAAATGTTTGTTATCCTTGACAAAATGGAAAATGCAAGAAGGATGTTCTCAATAATATGCCCAACGCGGGAGAGCAGCTTTTGCAAGAGCGTAAACGTCTTGTATATCAGAATACATTCGGGAGAATGTATATATTAGTAAATTTGCTTTTCCTAATCATTTTCAATATCTATCAAAAGAGTTGTTGGTTTCTCGCCCACAAAAGTTCTCTTTGCCTTTTCAAAATTCAAATCAGTTCGAGAATTTTAACCAATTAAACCCCCCACATTCAAATTAATTTTTCACAGGGGTAACAAAAAAACATGTCCCTTTCTGAGAATGTGATTGGTTTAAATATATATTCCACCGAACTCAGACTCGACATACGTCAACTATATAGTTCCTTTTGGGAACACATTCCTAACTCGTTTAAGAATAACTATTCCTACGTTTCATATTTCCCAAGAGAATTTGAAAGTATGAAATAATTCTCTGGGGAAAACTCCTGCGATATCAAGAATTGACTCAATTCTTGAATTTTCAGGAAAATATTCTTTAGAGAAAATGACGTTATTTTCTCTCAATACTCAATACAATTTTGCTATTCTTGTCACTTTTTTAAGGAGTTCATTCTTTTCAAAATTGTAGGTATACTTTCTCCAAGTTTTCACTAGGAGAAATATATCTCACTGGTGAGATTGGTTGGCTGAACACGATTCTTTGTTGTTGTTTATTGAGATTTGATCGTTTTCGTTTGTTATTTTTGACAAAATCGGGAACATGGAAAATGCAAGAAGGAACGTTCATTATCAATAATATGACCAATAGGAGAGAGCAGCTTATGCAAGAGCATAGAAGGTTTGTATATCAGAATTCATTCGGGTGGATTTATTAGTAAATTTGCCTTTCATAATTATTTTCAATATATCTATCAAGAGAATTTTTTGTTTATCGCTCACAAAATTTCTGTTTGTTATTTCAAAATTCGTGTCAGTACGAGAATTCCAAACAATAAACCCCCACATTCAAATTCATAATTTACAGGGGTAACAATAAAACCTGTCGTTTTCTGAGAATGTGATTGGTTAAAATATGAATTTTCCTTCGCTTGTCCTCGATATAATTATCACACTGTTGGTTTCCTTTCCTCAGGAAACCAACAGTGTGATAATTATATCTTCGGACAAGCTCGGAAAATTAGGATTAATCTTCCTTAGGTAAGTCGATTAATCATTAAATTTTCCTTCGCTTGCCTTCGATATAATTATCACACTGTTGGTTTCCTGAGGAAAGGAAACCAACAGTGTGATAATTATATCTTCGGACAAGCTCGGAAAATTAGGATTAATCTTCCTTAGGTAAGTCGATTAATCATTAAATTCTACCGAAATCATACTCGATGTACGTCACTTATATAGTTCCTTTTGGAAACATTATTAACTCGTCCAAGAATAACTATTCCTACTTTTCATATTTCTCAAGATAATTTGAAAGTATGAAATAATTATCTGGAGAAAAATTTCCTGCGATTTCAAGAATTGAGCCCATGATCACTTTTATTTGATTTTTCTGTTCCTTGAAAATTGATGGAGCAGATAAAACATGCTTATCTGATCTGTAGCACAATTTGCTCCCGTCAAACGAACAATCTTTGATCAACTGCTCGGAACAAACGAACAACCAAATATTGCTCAAATCAGATTAGAGCAACGTGAGCATGACAAACGAACAGGATTTTATATGCACAGAATCGTGGAATGTTATTGACGTTTGGATAAAAAAATAAAATGATCAAGTGGATTTTGTATCTAATTAGACAATTAAATATAACCTAAGACGTTATTAATGCCGCACATCAAGTTTAGTTCTAATTTCGAGAAAATGGAAGATATCAGTGACCTTTCAGGTGAAGTAACTGTGGTAGATGTTTATGACATCGCTTCAGATATTGGAAAAGAATGCGAAAAGATCATAGACAAATTTGGAGCTGATGCAGTAACATCCCTGATGCCAAAAGTTATTAATGCTCTCGAGTTGTTGGAGAACTTAGCTATCAGAAACGAAAGGGAAAACACTTTGCTACACGAACTTCAAGCTAAGATTTCTCAGCTAGAAAATGATAAACTGGAAAAGGCGGAGTACAGACAGAAATTTGAGAAGGTTGGTAAAATAATCCTTAAAAATTATATCTCATGTAACAGTAAATATCTAAATAGTTTGACTCACGCACTAAGAGCAATACCACGAACGTATTTTTGCCCCCTGAGCGTGAGTCTGAAGTCAAAATGTGGCACTCCCAAATACTTTGAGATCATCCCTTCATAGATCAAGAAAAGTCTTCATTTCTTAGCTGTCAAGTGAGTGTTGTACCATAACTATTTTACATTAAGTAGTTCCATTATTCATCTCAGAATCTTATGATCATACCGTATGTTCATTACAAATACCTCTTCTAAAACATATTTTCCAAATGTGTTGCCAATTATTCCACAGATAAGACAGACGTTATAAGGGGAGAAAAATCATAACTCTAAATTAGAGCTGTCGTTTTTTTTCTCAATAGCACCAACTGGAAGGACCCATTTAAGCACCTGTTTGATTACTACCCAATAATTTTTCCAGGCCATCAGAGGAGTTTTTTTAACCCAAAAATATCTATCCACACACAAAAAAATATTCTGTTACAGCACTCCTGCTTCCTGAAAATAGCTATTTGACTTTAATTACGTGTTTTTAAATAACTGGTTGTTCATGTTTGAAATAGAAAAGTTGAAGGTGATTTATTTGTTATTACCAACATGCAAACGAGTGAAATTTAAAATTTTTTTATCTTGTCAATGGTTGGAGATCCACACCTGTCCTTGCTGAAAATCACAAATTGTCGACGACGCTAGGTAAAAGGTAAATTGGATCTTGATAATCATTTGATATCGAATGAGATCCCTTCCACCTCCCGCCAACTCTCTTTACATTATATATCACAGAGACAAATTTCCCTTTTTATTTTTCAAATTCGGCTTAAATGTTTAATGGTCGGAGATCCACACCTGACACTTGCTGAAAATCACAAATTGTTGACGACGCTAGGTGAAAGGTAAATTGGATCTTGACATGAAATTCTAGAAAACGAAAATCTTTTTGAACTTGAAATCGTCTCCATTTCCAATCACTAGACTAGTATAATTATTTCTCTAGACCTTGAATATAGGGAAAGTTCATTAGGTTCATTTCCTACAGAAACGGGATCACTAATTCTCAAACTCTGTTTTCCCGTTTCCCTTCTCAACCCTTTGAGTTCTTCCCAACCCTTGCCTAAATGCATTGGGAATTTTATTACATCTTGATAATAAGTTGGAAAATGTACATAGATTTCACTGCAAACAATACAGGGTGTTTCCTAACTACGGTACGAGACTTCAGGGGGTGATTCATTAGGTCATTTGACAAAAAAAAGTTCCTATGAACATATGTCCGGAGTTGCTTCGTTACTGAGATACAGTGCGTTGAAGTATTAAAAAAAAAGGTATTTATAAAATATCCTTAATATCCTGAAACCGATGTGGTTGAAATGTGGTACAGCTATTTCAAGTAATTAGGCAATTATTTGTATTTGGCCCTAAGTAGGTCCAGTGGCGTCTCAGTGGGCACCATAGCCAACAATACTGAGAAAAAAAAAGTACTTTTTTTCTGTAGTAATTAATTTTTTTAGGATAAACAACGGAAAATACAACTCTTTGTTCCCTTGTGTTTTATTCATATCAAGCTTCGTTATCGAGAAAAAAATACTTTAACTTATTGTACAAATTATCCATGGACAACATAAAATACAAATCTAAAGTAAAAAATAAACAATTTTGACCTTAAAGTAAATGAGCAGAATGTCCACCGTCTGATAAAATACACGACTGCAATCGATGTGTCATTGATTGTCTGACACGTTCAAAAATACCTGGAGTATTCCTTATGACATTGCAATTGTCACTTATTCGATTCCTCAAGTCATTCACATCTAGTATAAGGGTTTTATAAACGAGAGCCTTTAGATGACCCCATAGATAGAAATCTAGAGGATTCATATCAGGACTGCGAGCGGGCCAATGTTGAGGTCCTGCACGTCCAATCCAGCGATTAGGGTAGGTGATGTCGAGATGCTGACGAGCAAGAACACTAAAATGAGCTGGAGCTCCGTCGTGCATAAACCACATGTTGCCTCTTACAAGTACGGGTACTTCTTCCAACAAAATGGGTAAATGATATCGCAAAAAAGCCGTGTAGGATGGACCTGATAATCTTGCTGGTAAAAAAACGGGTCCAATTAGGTAGTCACCAATAATTCCTACCCAAACGTTCAGCCAAAATCGTTGCTGAAAATGACTTTCTCTAATAATGTGGGGATTTTCGTCGGCCCAGAAATGGTTATTGTGAAAGTTCATAATAGAATATCGTGAAAAATTTGCCTCGTCCGTAAATAAAATATTTGGTAAAAAATTATTATTGTGTGCCATCGTATGAATCAACCACCTGCAAAACATTAATCTTGGGTGAAAATCCCTAGGCAGTAGAGCTTGGACCCGCTGTATGTGACATGGGTATAGGAGGTTTCTTTTTAGAACTTTCCAAACGGTTTTTGGGCTTACTTCAAGCTGCAGTGCAATCTTCCTGGTACTATTTGAAGGATCTTCTTCTATCGCATCAACTATAGCTTCTTCTAGTTCAGGCGTTGTTACAGTTTCTGGTCTTCCACCACTTACATTTTTATTAAAACTTCCAGTTTCACATAATCTTGCATGTAGCATTCTAAATGTTTTAGCACATGGAATTACTCTGTTAAGATATCTATCCTGGTAGATTCTCCGTGCTTCTTTCGCATTTCCATTTGCTAATCCATAAATAAAGTGCATGTCAGCCATTTCAGCGTTAGTAAAAGTATTCATGATGGAATCACTGCTAATTGACAACTCTGACTTTTACTGATATGACAATACTATCACTGTCAGCTGGTCTCCATAGCAGGTAATCATGATTGTAGAGTGCCTTAATTTTTTTTGTTCTCGAAAACTAAGCTAAATATGAAAAAAAACAGGAGGCCAAAAAGTTGTATTTTTACCACGCTTATAAAAAACTTTTTAGAACCCACGCTTATATTCAAATGCACTGAAAAGGAGAAGATAATTTTTTTCTCAGTATTGTTGGCTGTGGTGCCCACTGAGACGCCACTGGACCTACTTAGGGCCAAATAATTGCCTTTCAGGATATTCAGGATATTTTAAAAATACCTTTTTTTTTATACTTCAACGCCCTGTATCTCAGAAACGAAGCAACTCCGGACATATGTTCATAGGAACTTTTTTTTGTCAAATGACCTAACGAAACACCCCCTGAAGTTTCGTACCGTAGTTAGGAAACACCCTGTATAGTTGTAATTTGTTTTATATATGTGACTCACTAAGCCATACATTTCATCTATGATTTTTTGCACAGGTTTTCTATTGTTTTGTCATTTCAAAACTCTTTTCTATACTATTTTATTTATGAAAGATTTTACAAACCAATATTCACTAAAACAAGCTATGTCTATATGATGTGTGTCCCCTAAAATCTCCAACTGCTGTAGTTTTTCTGATATTCATTGGATGATGTAATGCAAGAGGTTCACAGAATTTTCAAGATGCTTATTTTTCAATATTTTTGGTTTTTTATTTTCTTCAGTTGCTACATTTGACCCGTTTCAGATGGACTTTATATTTAGATTCATTAGTTGTTCTGATTTGTTTTTCCTTGATCTAAAAAAGAATTCAGTTGATTTCCATCTTCATCTTCAATAACACTTCTTGTATGATATTTTTCATAGTACTTTTAAAAATCTAATCTTCTATAGTTCACTTCTCTTGGTCAAAATGTCAATTTATAAAACAGATCTTTGATCTTGAAGTTTTCAGTCTTCCTTTTTCCTTCAGATCTTTAACAATTAAACTTCTTGCTTTCACTATACTCTTTTGACATAGATGTTTTATCAATCCTTATTTTCATCAGTGTATATCTGTGGATGTGGATAGTTTCAAACTCGTGTTCTATGTCCAATAATTTTTGAAAACTTTATAAAATTCTATTACTTCACTGTAGTAATACTTTTGTATAATAGTGATGTCATTCTTTCATAATGTCCCTCAAATCATGATGTGAATATATTACGATTTGAAAACATTTGTAAGCATTTCTGGACTAGTTGGTTGACATGTGGTAGATTCAGGGTTCAGATCCATGCCAGGAGGGACTTTCATTTTCTATTGAAGTAATTAATAGTTTTTATATTATAATGGAGTAGAGGTTCATTTTATTTTTAGGAATTAGAGGTTATTGAAGAGCAATGGCGGTCAGAAACAAAAGAATTGGTTGCTGTAGTGACAAGATTGCAAGATGAAAACAAAAGATTAATGAAAGAGCAGAGTCCAAATCACACTTCTCTTCCAGTAATCCCTTCAACAGATAGTGACTTATTACAAAGGCTAAAAGATTCTGTAGAAAAACAAAGAGATGAAATTAGATATAAAGAGAGGATGCTTCAAGATAAGAATAGTGATGTAGACAATGTAAGTATTGAAATACTCTGTAATGGTATTAATGAGGGATATTTTACGACAGTCACTAGGCACAGCCCCAATTCAGTCGTGATGAGCAATGTGGTTTGAGCTCGGTGACCTCTCATCAACTCTCGCCAACTAACATCCTTTCCAGGTATCACACACAGAGTTTTTTTCATGTGTTGCAAGTTATTTTCATTACCATTTGTTGCAGTGTTATTCCTGCAAGATACCTTCTTAGCTGGACCCTTAGTGTAGCACTCTGATTTTCCCATAGTAGAATTTATTTCAAGCAGTACACTCATATTTTTCTCATCAGTTCGTTATGAATGGTCCAAAGTGTGATGATAGTAGTCTCATCTTCATATGAAAATTCAAGGAACGTGCAGTAAGACATAAGTGCAATGAAGTGAAGTTAAGACTCTTTCCTTGGTTAGATTCTAGTGAATTAGCAAATTTTTTTTGAACACCATAAAAAATCTGCAAAAACCATACATATTCCTTGAGCTATTATTTCGAAATAAAACTTTCTACACTACAAAAAAAATCCAAAAATAATAGCTTGCTATATGTTGAGAGAGCATTACAATTTCTCCTCGACTCGCTCGAGGAAGGGATATTTACGTCACGACACAGAGATAGGAGAATCAGGGCGGTCCCGGCGGTCAGCTCAGGACAGGACGTCAATATCATACCAGCAGCAGTCGGGAGAATGTGTGCGCTGCAATGAAAAAGAATTATTGACGATAATTTCACTTCAGATAATTTGAACAAATTAAACTGAATCATTGATTCAATTTAATCTGTCGGACGACAGGTAGATCAAAATATCTTTGGTGCCGTGGTGGCCGCGAAAACAAAAGAAAATTCTTAAACATAAACAAAAGCAAACGATATTTCTGTAAGACAATAAAAACAAAAAAATTATTTCTAACAGAAAAACAATTATTTCTTGAATGGAGAGAAAAAAAATATTTACAGGAAAAGATAAACCAAATTAAATATTTTGTGTACGGTTATTTTATTAAATGTTCGAACAAACCACCATTTGGGCCAAACAATAGCCGAATCTATTGTACTTCCTCTGCGGTTGTGTAAATAGGCGGCATGTTTCAAAAGGTAATAATTGTCACGATCTTGTGTTTTCGCAACCACGGCTCGGCAAGCTGTGCGCTGTGTCGCATTGCTACATGGTCAGTTAATGCGTCAGGTGGGGTAACAGGAGGGGCGCACAGCAGTGCGTCTCTCTTGTTTATGTGGTATTATCATATCATTGCGTTCCTTGTTGCTCGTGTAGATTTCTGTCTATACCCCAGATAAAATGTTTCCGATACTGTATGAAATAAATTTTGCTGCCAGGGCCGGCTCAGGCTATTTCTCGTGAACTGTTTTTGTGAATTGTTTATGTAGTAAAGAAAAATAGATACCAAAATGACTTGTACACAATGTAATTTGGAGGTAAATGAAAGAGTCATTGGCTGTTCACATGATTACGTACGTTTCGGATGTGTTTTCTTTTCTATCCCATTCTTATTTATGTCTTTAGTGGAGAAGGACTTTCTCATTTGGACTCCTTTTTGTTCCCCTGGCTACGTTTTGGTTGTGTTATGTTTTCTATCCCATTCACATTAATGTCTTTAGTGGAGGACTTTCTCATTTGGACTCTTTTTGTGTTCCCCTGGATTTGTGCATTTTTGTGATAAATACATATTTTTTGTTGGTAACATTTTGTTGCTGTTCAGAATCTATTCGGATAACATTTTTACACCTACTATCCTGCCCTCCAAGGAAAAGAACAACTGATGCTAGTGAGATGGTACAAATGTCAAAACTTGTGACGACCGACTCTAGAATCTGAAAAAATAAAAGGAAACACCATTATTATCACTCCCTCTTTTGTGTTACTCAATTATTTTACAACCATTAGTGATAATTATACTTTTATTTTATAAGGAAATAAATCATCAACTCTGGAACCAACTACATATCACGCTGTAAACTCTCCTATTATACTAGTCTAGGTCTTTTGCGGATAACCCTCTTAGGAGTATCTTGCATTTCTTGTATTATTAATAGTATCAGATCAAGGCAAAGTAGCTTCGAGCTTCTGTAGATTTAGAACTAGGACCTGAAAATAATCGACCACTCTAACCAAATATATCCAATTAAAAACATGTTGAGTCGAGATGGCGTTAGCTAATGGAGTTTCCCATTCTGTTGATGCAATCTCAATGAAAACTAAGAGATGGATTTTGATCTTTTCATTTGGGTTCGTAGACATTAGTCGTTTGTCTGCTTGACCTATCCTGTACTGATGAGGGGCAAATACCCCAAAACCAGTATACAGGTTGTCAGCCCCAGTGAAGTGGTAAATAATAATCCATTTCGCAACAAACATTTGCAAAGTTACCTTGTAGGACTTTGCACGATTATCTATCCGATGTAATCCAACATCCATTATCCAGAGAAGTAGTTTTTTTTTATGGATATTCGACCCAATATAATAGTAATAATAAATCGACTTTATTTGACAAATGTACATGCATTTGCCCTGAAAAGGTTAAGATTAGCTAAATAGCTACTCTTGAACTCTTAATCTTTTCACCTATTGTATTTGTAGTCAGCGGCTTGAGGAAAGAGAAGTTTTTAATTTTTAATGAAATTATAGCTTGCTACTGATGTATTATAAACTTTGGTCTCGTATTATAAAAATATCCAATTCACTCCTACTTCATGTTCATGCATATTATAAATTATTTTATATATCATAAATCATTTATATTATAATTTTTTTTTGCATTTTGGCCTTCAGCCACTAAAGTTATCTTTGCAAAGCGATGTTAGTATTGAACCCCGACAGCAATGCATTTTCACAAATAAACACTTCTACTCAGCATTTCTATTTAATTAACCCTGCCTAGTATAAATAAACGAAATAAATTAACTTGAAAAATAAAATCGAAAGGTAGAATTTACATTAGCCCTTTTATGTGAGGAATGAAAATATCTCGGTTAGAAATATAATAAAGACAGTCAGAACAAAATTCAAAAATGTATTCACTGTTGGATCAATATATACATTAATTAATTTAAAAGAAGACAAGCTTTCTATGAGAATCGTGAAAATTTAGGCTTTCTGGCACTCAACATCTCCTGTAGCAATGTTGAATTGATATATTTTTCACACATTTTGTGAAACATTCCACATCCCTCCTTGTCACACCTGATCAACCTAGCCACTCTCCCCTTGAGATACGTGCATATTTCATGGAGAGCCCTACACCACTATCAATAGTTGCTAAATATTCTTACAAAGTGAGTTGAAATTTTTTTTTAAAAACAATACTTTCGTAACAATTTCTGGCGAAACCAAAATTAAATAATCAATTTATAAAATTATTTGGTTAGATATAATTACCTTTGTTTTTCATTAGTTGAAGACTCAAGTTGAGAGATTAACCAATACAAGCAGAGAACTAAGGAGAAAACACAAATCCATGCAGAGCCAGGTACGCACACTTTGTGACGAGAGAGCGGATTTTCTTGTGCAGTTGCAGGACCAACAGAGAGACATATCAGCATTGAGACAGAGATTGGGACTCGCTCAAAAAGAAAATGAGGACCTTGTCAAAGTAAATCACATTTGATATATATCGGTATAAATTGTTTTTGTTTTCAGTAATGATAATAACTAATACCCATTTTCCAAAGAAGGTATGAATGAAAGTGGAATGGGTTAAAAAAATTATAAAGTAGTAAAATTAACTTTATATTTTTCAGTGTGATCTTCCAGTACCAAGTAACAAAGCTATTTATGATTTGGATGATCCAAATCGACCAAGGTTCACAACTCAAGAACTCAAAGATATTTTACATGAGCGCAACGAACTCAAAGCTAGAGTAAGTGACTTGGAAGATGAATTGGATACATATCGGCCAAAAAATAAAGTAGAAACGTAAGTTTGACCGTAATAAATAAGACATATTTAATTTCAGTTTGTTTTTTTTATTTTATTAGCTTAAAAAAACTTGTTCCCTTGATGGACAAAATTGAAACAGTATGTGACAATTTGTTAAATCAAAATAAGCCTTCTTCTCCTAGTCCTCCACGTGCTGAAAGTCCGTAAGTTTTTTTTTATTATAATTTTTAATTATTTAATTTGCTTTCAATTTATGTGTTATATTTTGCTCAATTTTCATGCAAACCTATTGAAAACCGCCAATGATATAGACTTTATTATTGTTGATATGGTTTGATGAGCATAGTGAGGTATACTGCTCAATGGACTACCTAAGTCTGACGTCAAAAGTGCTCGGAGCTTAACAAACCTTTCCAAACAATTGAGGTATTTTCACCCTTTGTAATGATTTTATTATCATTGTCGAGGAATTCATTTATAGAGTAGCTTTAAAACATGTTTTGAAGCCTTTCTGTATCTGAAACAATAGATGATGAGTAACTATATTTCAATTGAAAAAATAACGTAACCTCCACAAACATAACAATAGGCGAGATCACCAACTCGTAAATTTGCCTCATATGTGCTTGAACTTCAAATATAGTGATAAAATATTATATGTGCATAGGTTTTCCTAGAAGATATTGTGTAATATTCAAATAAACGCTGGTCTAAAACCCTCAAATTCAGTGAGACATTCAAACACAGCGTTATTGCCGCTTCTTTTGATGTCATATGTCTAATGATTTGGCATTTAATTGAATTGCCAGTGGAACTTCTGAGGAAATGTTATTCTGTTTCATAAATAAAATAAATACTTTATTGTCCAAACAGGAGTACACCCAATTACAGGACAGATTAAGACTATTGTGATATGTGTGTTACATTTTATTTGCAGTTTTCAACTTTTTCAGTTATGGGCTTTTAACTGTGATTTGAATTGGTTCGATGAGCTTAGGAATGGGTCAATTTTTTTAAAAAGTGTTTAAAATTACACATTGAATTTATTGGTGAGTTTGCCATGATATTTGTTTGCGGGACTGAAATGTAAAATGTCTGTTTGGATCTGCTGTTGATCTTGGTACATAGAAGTTCAGTTGAGCAGTCAGATCTGTACAGTCTACGAGATTGTGGATGAGTTTATACAAAAAAAATACAAGAATAATTAATTCTCCGTTCTCTGAGTGAGAGCATTCCAAAACGTTTTAAAAGGATGTTATTGTCTATGCCTTGAGAGGGATATTGTCCATCCATTTTCCATGACATGTACTTCATGAGGGTTCTTTGAACTGATTCTATTTGCTCAATATATATAGTATAGCTTGGGGACCATATTAGTGAGCAATATTCGATTCTGGACCTGACATATGCATTAAATAGGGTTGCATAACATTTTATGTTTGTAAAATCTCTGCAGTTTCGAAAGATGA
Source organism: Gonioctena quinquepunctata (assembly GCA_018342105.1). NCBI lineage: Eukaryota > Metazoa > Arthropoda > Insecta > Coleoptera > Chrysomelidae > Gonioctena > Gonioctena quinquepunctata. The sequence goes on from JAFIRS010000267.1 coordinate 722,766, forward strand.
ATCCTAGCATTTTTTTGGTTGATGAAATAGTTTTTGTTATGTGTACAGAAAGTTCAATTTATCATTGAAATGAATTCCAAGATCTTTGATGTGTTATTCATATTGTAGCGGGGTTTCATTGATTGAGTAGTTAAATAAGTTGGTATTGTGGCGCAGAGATATTGTTAAATACTTGCATTTATTTATGTTGAGTGGAAGTTTATTTGTAAGACACCATTCATAAAGGTTATTTAGATCTTATTGAAGGAGGATACAGTCTTGGACAATTTCGATCCTCCTGAAGATTTTCATGTCATCTGCGAATAACAAAACGTTGCTTTCTATGCATAGGATTTATGACCTCTATAATCTACAGATAATGTCCTGTTTTTAAGATAGCTTGCGAAAAATGTTAGAAGATCTTGATTAAACCCAAGAGTGCCCAACTTTCTCAATAATATCAAGTGGTCAAGCTTGTCAAAGGCCTTCGAAAAATCTGTGTGGATAACATCTAGTTGCCCTTTTGCATCTATTGATCTATTGTATCACATGCGGCTTGAGTAAAACACATTAGATTGGTCACAGTAGAACGTTTTTCAATAAATCCATGTTGTTCTGGTTGGATAAGGTTTTTGACCTTGGGAAATATTTGACTGTAGATAGATATTTCAAAGACCTTTGAAAAGCCTGACAGTAAGGTTATTGGACGATAATTTGTGATCTCGTTAAGAGATCCAGATTTGAAAATGGGACATATTTTGGATTTTTCCACAAATCTGGAAAGTTGTTCGTTCTCAGGGATAAATTGAAAATGATTTGAAGTGGTTCATACTATGAATAAAACAGAACTTGTGTCAGCATATGTGATATTGAAAAGAAGGCTTCGTATTTGATAGCCGTTTTTGATTTAGTTATTCTTGAATAATATGTATGTATGCCGAGTGCTATGTAATTCTTTTTTTGGCCTGCTCACATTGTGAAGAAATATTAAACACTTGGCAACGCTGTAAATCCTAGCACTCTCTGTGATCGACGAGTTGCCAGTGTCATTATTTTGTGGAACTTCTAAGGAAATTTTATTCTGTTTTATCCTATGAATAAAACAAAACTTGTGTTGGCATGTGTTATATTGAAATGAAAACTTATTTGATAGCTGTTCTTGATTTAGTTATTCTTAAATAATATTCATGGTTACCGAGTGCTATGTCATTACTTTTACAGCCTGCCTTACATTGTAAAGAAATATTATGAATAACGCTTGGCAACTCGGCGATCGGCTAAAGTTCTGAACTTGTTACGTCACATCCTGGCGTGGTTTCCGCAGTGTTCAAATAGGAACATTTCTTTGGGATTTTTTTTTGGAAAAACTACTTCAAAAAAAAATTGAAAAAAAATCCAACCACTTTTCTTATTGTTCTGGACATTGTGGTATTGTTTCCAAAAATTAGTGATCACGCCTATTTTTGAATTTTCATTAAAAATCTTACCTGACTGAAAACTAATAAAAAATTTACTTGATTATTCTTATTACCAACAGAAGCAAATACAATAAACATATAAATAAATTCTTATGGCGTTTTAACTTGTAAAATCGATTTGTTTGGAAAGGTTCGTTGAGCTTGTGACTTCAGGACTTAGGAAGTCTATTGGATATATCAATAAAGATATATAAAGCAAAAACATCACTGGTCTAATGATATTCAGGGTGATATGGAAATGGTGAAAATATGATAATAGTGAAGAAGAAGAAAGGTATTAGAATAGATAAACATTTTCTGAGGCTACATTCTAACTTGTTGATTCACATACATATTTTGTGAAAAAAAATGTCAACACTAACAAATATCCTTGTGATATAGATAATTTCCTGCATAAAGAGGAATGTCATGACTAGACCAGGCGCGGATCCAGCCCTCAAAGGTTGTGGCTACGGCCACCCGATATTCTGCCAAGTGCGAGTTGGACTACGGACTCGCCCAAGTTCGCTCGATTCAAGTTTGGTTATGTTTACAAACAGTACAAACTACTACATATGATTAATTTATCACTGGTCGCATCGACTGAGTGATAGCATGAAAATGTACCAATGTGCTCGCTAGCAATGTGTGTACCTATGTGTGTGTGTGTGTGCGCTGCGCTGCATTCCAAATCGCACACGGATCATTGTTTTTATTTTTTATTTAGGGTTGTGGGCATGCCCACCGTGCTCACATGGGTGGATTCGCGCCTGGACTAGACACACTGTTAAACTCAAATATTACTTATTATATGTAGATACTAAAAAGTTCGATAATGAAAGGACACTCACACCATTTATAAATTTAGCCAAAAATACTGTCAAATTTAAGAAGTGGTAACAATACTTACCAAACCTCACATTACAAACATATCTAGTTATTCTTAAGTATTCTGTCAATCAATGAATTTACGAGGTTATGTTTTTTAATGAAGTTTCAGAAATACTATTGGTTTTGAGAATGATCTTACCAAATATCCCATGAACATTTATGAATTTTCACAATGTTGGCGAAATGTTCCTCAAGCCATATACTTTGAGGTAATAAGTAAAATGTTTTTAGATTATATTTTCATACATTAAGGAAATATCATTAAAATCTTCAATAAACAAAAAATAAATCCTCTTTCTATTTTGATTTTAATAACTATGATTTAAAATATGAAGTTTTGTGTTATTGATAATTTCTTGGGTGGAGAAACATACAATGCTATTAAGATGTATAGAATTGGCGACACCAGCCAGCTTGATATTACCTTGTTGATATATGGTTTTCAGTTCCTGCAGACAAATAGGGTCTGAAAATCGTATGTAGGACGTCAGCGCTTCCACTCACTTTAGAGCCTGTGGGTGGGTGGGTTTCAGAATACATTGTAATATATGAGCCCGGCACTTTTTTGCTTTACTGAATTTTTAACACAACTATTTTTTAATCTTATTGGGCGACCAACATGTTAAGTAGAGTTTCAGGTGGCGCAGCCGTCGTTTCTGTGTATAATTCATTAAGCTGAGCCATCTAGTGTTGAACGTCAGTCATTTCACCCCAAATGGTGTCACCCAAAATTTTTAAACAATATCGAATCTGGAAAGATCCATTGATCATGACTCACCTGTATTATGACATCTTCATCCTTTCTGTCATCAAATGGATCATCAATAGATGTTTAAATAATTGTTTAAATAATTTGTATAAATGTGCGGAAAATTATCTGAATGAATATAATCATTGAGCAATAATGAATTCACTAATGATTTATATAGAAGAAAACAACTTGCTTTTATATAATTGTATGTCAACATTAATGCAAGATCATCAAAGCTCTTGGGATAGCTGATCATTTTTAACCGACGAAACCAAAAAGGAGGAGGTTCTCTAGTCGACGCGTATATTTTTTTTTATGTATGATCACGCATAACTTTTTACTGAGGCGTCCGATTCCGATAATTCTTTTTTCAGTGCTAGGGTGTACTTCGAAGTTGGTCCCATTTGAATTTAAAACATGAAATCCACCCATAAGGGTAGCAAAATGAAGGATATTGATCACTCACCCTCTGAATTCTGGTCCGTTAACCGATTCTATCAGCTTTAACTTTGTACTGGGATCTTCGATTTTGATGATTTTTCTTTTATCAGATAGGGTATACCTCATAGTTGATCATATTTGGATTTCGAATGGAATTATCCACCCTTACGGGTAGAAAAATAGGGGATAATTGATTTTTCACTTGTGAACATTGGCACATATATGTAGTTGACAATGACAGATCGCTAGTGTCATTATCACAATAAATTTATTCTATGAGAACAAAAATAATTTATATTACAACAAATAGTAAAAGTAGATAATCATATTATTTAACTGGTAATAGTTGAAGTAAGGTGGGTAAGTATTTTGGAAGTAATCAAAAAACAAGCAGTTATTAGTAGATTTCAGCCACAAAAAATTGAAAAATAAAAACTTTTTAACAAAAAATTAAACCGACGAAATATGGAACTGAAAAGTAAAAAATAAAATAAACCTTCTTAGTCTCAATAACTAAGCTCCTAAACTCATGTAAGTAACTAATTTTGAGTCGGCGCCAAACAAACAATCAACGAAGATCATTAAATTACTTCAAAAAAGTTATCACCGCCCAACTCGATGCCATCATTTTACGCCTTACCTAATTCATTTGCTTGTTTGTTTGGCGCCGACTCAAAATTAGTTACTTACATTAGTTTAGGAGCTTAGTTATTGAGACTAAGAAGGTTTATTTTATTTTTTACTTTTCAGTTCCGTATTTCGTCGGTTTAATTTTTTGTTAAAAAGTTTTTATTTCACATAAAACTATGAGTGAAGTTCTATATGTAATATTGGTTTTGATAGTTAACTAATATATTTGTATAGTTCTGTGATTGAAAAGGTATCTTCACAAAATATATATGTCTGATTTTTTTCAGTCCTTTGGATGACGATGCACCAGTACAAGGTCCTTTACCATATGAACCGGATGATGCACCATGGAAAAAATCTGAATCTGGAATTAGAAAGTTGTAAGTGTTACCAAAAATATTGTATTCTGTAAATAATGTATAGTTTTTCTGGTAGTATAAATGTGTTTTCAAATATATTTTTATATTTCAGTTTTCGGAAAATCTTTTCTGAGGGCAGCAGTGGGGGTAGTTTTCCTAAGCGTAGCCTCTCCACCCTCTCTAAGATGGCTCTGTCTTCGACTAATGAACCAATTCCTGTCTAACAGAGGCTTGCCAGAAACCCTTACTGAATCACACTGCAGTTTTGGAACAGATATATGTGGTTACATTCATCATTCAATGTGATAGTAATTATAACCCGTAACATATTGATTGATGTTGAATCATTACCATTCACCAATCATTAGACTAAATAATAACTTGGTAGACTAAAACATTTAGTGAAATAATAATTTTGAATGGAATATTTATTAGCAAACCCAACACTATTTGAAGTCAAACATTCTTTAGTATTAATTTTTTGATGACAGTGTTTTACTTTCAAGGGGTTGGTTAGATTTATCATATATTCATTGCACTTTGGAGAACTAGTTTTGTTGAAAAATCTTATAGGAAATTATATATATATATATATATATATATATATATACATATATATGTGTGTGTGTGTCTGAGAGTGAGAAAGAGATATCACTATATCAGAGATATAATTTATTATTGTCTATATATAACATGTTGATGAAAAAAGTGATAAAATGAAATTTTATAAATTTGTAGAAAAGTGTGTTAACATGCAATCTTATAGTGTTTGATATAATTTTTGTAAATTATGTAGTTATTATTTATACAGAAAATCCCATTAAGTCGTTATGCCTGATTAAATCTTTAACTTTTTTTTTGCAAAATATAACATATTGATCAGTGTAGTATTATTTGTGTGGAACTATCATGTAAAAAATGTGAAAAAAGCCATGTAATGAAAATTAAATTTCCACTAGTATCCCATAGAATTTTATAGAGTGTTGGATTTTACGGTAATATATGACTTTTTCCAAATTTTATATTTTACTAAAAATAGGAAGCTTTCCTCAGTTGGTCTGTATGGTCTTGCACTTCAACCTATTTTTGCTTGGTGATCTGAACAATAAGTCACAGGACAATAGAAGTTTCCTTCTAAAGATAATGCTAGGCGGGTGAGCTTGGTTGACTCATGGGCAGCTGCTCTGTATGCACTCAGAAATAGCAGATGTTTGTCCCTATCTCTCTGATGTTTTTCCACAACCTTGGAAATATGTCCTTCCATAATTTGTTTGAACCAAGCCATCTGACTGGAACCAAGCCATCTGACTGGAATCACTGGTGAAGCGCAATAATTCTGGTCTTGCTCATACCGATCAGCTCATAACTTATTAATCAAAATTCCTTCCTTGTAATTCCATCGGTACACTTAATCTTGAGAACATGTCCACCCATGATCTGGAATGGCATAACCTTCTACCATTTGCTGAAATAGTACATGGCAACAAGGATGTATTTTTGCCATCACCTGTCACAGGAAATGGTCCAACTACATCAATGGCAATCTGTTCGAATAGAGTACCTACATTGTATTTCTTCGTTTCACCCCCTGGACCTTGTTTTGTTCTGCACTCTGGAAATCTACACCAGTTTTCTATGTCGTCTCGACGTTGCACACAGTAGAATCTCTGCCTTATCTTGTTCTGAGATCTTATTGAGTCCCAGGTGTCCTGATTTTCCGTCATTAATTTTCTTCAAGACTGCACCTATCCTCTTCCTGGGAAAAACCAATTGGGAAATTGACGATCTCCCATCAGCTGACTCTCATACCCGTTTAAGTAGTCCATTTTCCACAAGGGAATCCCACTTAGCACACATTGCCTTGAAAATGGGATATTTTAGGACTCTGCCTTTGCCTTGACCTTACCTCTCTCCTACTCTTTTAGTTCCTCTTGCCGGCGCTATTGATTCTTGACTAGTGAACAGTGATGTCAACGAGTAGCGTAATTTTTATATATTTTACGCTTGTTTAACGCATTGGTAGCGTTTGGACTGTGTTCATTATCTTTCCGATTCCCAGTGAAGTGCTTCCTAGCGGAAAGGTAAGTTTGTTTTATTTTTCTAGCTTTTTATTTTACTATGGATTGGCTAATTGTTAGCAGTCTGGGTTCATCAAGCTGGCTGCGCAGGTGTCTGGTTTTCTAGTGCAGCCATTGGCGTGGCACTTGCAGCTGTCGGCTCATCAGCCGCAGCCGTTGGGCTCGCCAGACTCAGCTGTTCGGGCTTGTTCGGTCAGAAGTGCCTTGGTTGATCACAGTTCTCACAACCTGATAAGTAGCAACCGTTCTCGGTAGCCTTGCTCTGGCGGTTGGAAGCCCTTATTGAGCCACCCCTTCCGGGTCTGACTGAATCCTTTTTTGAGTACAACATTCCTCTCGAAATGGTCGGTCTTTTACCGACTGGAGCATTCAGACGAGTTTCTACTTCTACTCTATGTTCACTAGATGACGCTTCCAAACAACTTCATTAAGATTTGGTGATTGATGAAAAGGAGAACTAAGTGAAGGTTGCAACTTTTCAGGAGCACTTGTCTGACGGGTGGATAGGGTGCTATAAAAGGTTCAATTACCTTCGTTCCCTCCTTCAGTTTCTTTCACAGCAGAACTCATAAGAAAATTCTCAACAAGGATTTCGAAACCTGTCTGAAGAGGTCGAAAGCTTGATCGAGCAGCAGGTGGTGGAAAGTTCCGATGCGCATTCTTGGTTTTTGTCCCAGTTGTTTCTAATTCCAAAACTGGATGGGAAGGTGCAACAGATTTTCAACCTTCGCCGACTCAACTTAAACCCAAGACCTTTCGTTTGGTGAACGAAGGCAAGGTGACTTTTTTTGCAGGAAGGCGATTTCATGGAAAAGTTAGATCTGTCTCAGGCTTCCACATTCCGAAAAGTTAGGGCATCAGAGATACCTCTCCTTTGCTGACGTTCGGGCTGTCCAGTGCACCTCTGATTTTCTCGCGGGTGAGCAATTGGCTGGCAGGTCTCCTTCGTTCAAAGGGGATTCGTGTTCTAGTTAATTTCTATGATTTTCTGTAAGCTCATCAGGATGCAAAGAGGCAGTTGGAATATGCAGTGAGCCTGTTTCAAGGTTTAGGTTGGAAGGTGAATTTGGAAACTTCGGTTCTGAATGCAAATACGTAGGTGGAGTTTCTGGGTATCGTTTGGAACACGAAGAAAAACAAAATGAGTCATCTCAGTGAAAAAATTCAGCTTATATCAGAAAGCTTGCGCCGGTTGGTCAGCGATGGCAAGTGGAGATGGGAATCAGGGAACTCATTGATAGGCTAGGTTTGACGTCATTTGTGGCTCCATTGGGGGCCTTTTATCGAGACATCTTCAGCTAGCGAGAAGGTAGTTGAAGGACATCCAGCCGAGAATTGAATTTCTCTTACCGATGGATGCTTGAGCTATATGAAGAATTTGTCAATTCCCGGATTTTTCTGTCCGAGCAAGTGATTTGTTAACAGATACGTTAGATACTGGTTGATGGTGTATGGACTCTGATACAGAAGAGCTGGCATATCAACAGGAATTGAGATGTGCACTGTCTTCATAACCGTGAATAAATTGAGGAAATGATTGGTGGGAAAGTGCTTGATGGTGCAGTCGGACAACAGGATAGTCTACCTGAGAACTCGGGGGGTGGGGGGGTCAAAAATCCAAGGTTCTTCTGTTGACCTATAAGTTAAGGATTTCTGTTTCCCTATTTTATTTCTGGACGTTGCAACACGGTGGCATATCGGTTGTTGAGAGGCATGGCTCTTTCAGATTGGCATCTACAAACAGACGTGACGTTGATGGTTTTTTCCAGGTGGGGAACTTTGGAGATGAATGTATTTGCGTCGAGTCAGTCGAAAATCGTCCTGGATTATGTGGTGATAGACGCGAGGGATTCTCGGGCAGTGTTCAGCAGTCCTTGGAGATTCAAGTTAGCATGGCTATCCACCGCCTCCCCCACTCCCAGAGTTCTGCATCATCTGAACGGATCGTCAGGTATTTTAATTCTGGTAGTCCCGCGTTGGGAGAATGTGTTTTGTAGAGCGGATTTGAAAAGGCACCAGTTCTCCTGAGGAACTTGTTCCAGTGCTTGATCAATCTGTTCACCAGCTTGCCTCCACCCAAGGCGGAAGATCTTCGTTTGGAGGTTTTGAAGGTACCTGGTCTAGTATCGGATTTGTCGTCGGAGGATGTTGATCTCTTGCAATCCGCTTGGCGGAAGACCTCTGCCTGGAAACAATGGGGCTCTTGGTGAAAGCAATCGAGTATGAGAACTCCTGTTCAGAGAGAATAAGTTGGTTTTCTCGACAATTCTGGTCCATAAATCATTCGTGGTTTCCCTATCTTCACCGGAGGATAGTAAGCGTCTTTCGGCTCACCCTTTGATTAAATCCATTTTGCGGCAATAAGTGAACAAGAACAAGAAAAAAAAATGGATTTTTAAAAAATCAGACAAATAGGAACCACCTTGCTGGAGTTCAGGGTACACCAAATGATACTTGTAACTTATCAACTACGAAACCAAATGGACAATACCGTATCATGCCAAACAATGCTGAGAACGTCTCCATTTTTCATCTAAACGTGCAGTGTATAAGGAATAAAATAAATGAGATTGATAGGCTTGTAAGTACAAATAAATTCATAAAAATTGTCTGCATCACAGAACATTGGTTAAAAACCCAAGAAAAAAACTGTTATAATCTGAAAATTATGTGAAAGTAAGCTGTTATTGTAGAACTACCTATAAAAATGGAGGATCATGCATATTTGTACATAATTCTCTGGAAACAAGCGAAATCACAACTATTGTGAATATGTCTGTTGAGAAAGTCTGTGAATTATCAGCATGTTACATTAAACAATTAAATCTCATAATAATTTCAACTTATAGATCCACTTTTCACACTGTTATTAACTTGTTCTTAGATATTATGACAAATGTACTCCAATTTTCAGAAAGATACAAAAAAATGTAAAAGTAATCCTAACAGGTGATTTCAATGTTAATTTCCTAAATCAAAAAGATAGAAATGCGTCTGATGTTGTGAACCTTCTTTCAAGCTTTGGACTGAAAAAAGCAGTATTCGAAAACACCAGAAATGATAGATGCCTAGATAACTTTTTTGTAAACTTTAACTTTGCAGACATATCCATACTGGACCTTGGTATCTCTGACCATAAAGGCCAATTACTAGAACTACTGGATCAAACTATTGAACCCAAAAAAACAAAAATGTATAGTGAAACAAATATCAACAATATGATAAATTGCCTAAGAAAAGAAAAATGGGAGGAGGTATATAAAAATCAACCAGCAGAAAGTAAATATACTGCATTCATTAACACCTACAAATACTACTACAACACTTGTTTCAAATCGAATTTTAATTCTAAACCAGCAAAACAATACAACACACCCAAAGTGGATAACTCCTAAGGTTAGGGATGCAAAAAACCGACTAATGTTTTTATATTCATGGTACAAAAATCATCCAACAATGGAAAACAAACAGATCTACAATGACTATAAAAAACAATATCTTAAAATACTAGACGATGCAAAAAGAACTCTGAACAATACTCTGATCATGGAATCTGACAACAAGCCTAAAACTATTTGGAAAATTATCAACAAAGAAACCGGTCGAAATAAAACACACACGCGTCCTGAAAATTTAACAGTAGATGATCTTAATCGATTTTTCATCAAAAATGCTAATGATATTGTCGAAAACCTAGAGAAAACAAATACCCGTGCTGTAACTTTAATAAAAAGAGACCACTTGAAAAATTCAATATTTTTTCAACCAGTTACACACCAAGACATAATAACAATCATAAACAGCTTGAAAAACAAAAAACAGAAGACATTGATGGCATCAGTACTTTTATCATAAAAAAGTGTGTATCCTATATAAGTAAACCTCTGACAGACATTGTTAATAAATGTCCAGAAGAGGGGGTATTCCCAACAAGTATGAATCATGGCAAAGTTTGTCCAATATTCAAAAAAGGGGATCCTTCAATAGCAAATAATTTCAGACAAATTGCGATACTATCAGCCTTCTCTAAAATACTAGAAAGAGCAATATATAACAACCTAAACAGTTTTCTGAGTAAACATGAAATATTGTGTCAAAATCAATATGGTTTTAGAAAAGGTCTATCCACAACAGATGCAATATTGTCTCTGACCAAATATATAGAAGAATGTTTCGAAAATAAAAACCAATGTCTAGCAATCTTCACAGACTTATCTGCGGCCTTTGACTGTGTGGATCACACAATCCTCCTAGACAAACTGAATAGATATGGCATACGGGGAACATGTCTAAAGTTATTTGAATCATACTTGACGAACAGATACCAAATAGTAGATATAGATGGAAACAAAAGTAACTCGCTACCGATAAGTAGAGGAGTCCCACAGGGATCAATACTAGGTCCGTTACTCTTCTTGATTTACATAAACGACATGCCTTCCAACGTAATACATAGAAAAACAATCTCATGCATGTTCGCTGATGATACCACCTTTGCAATTGAAATAAATAAGGAAATGAATATGCAAACTACCTACTGAGATATAATGCAAAAAGCTAAAAAGTGGTTCACAACAAATGAGTTATTTCTAAATGAAACCAAAACCAACTCTCTATACTTCAATGTAAAGTCAAACGAAGAAATCTCAAATGAAAACTCTTCAACCAAATTTCTAGGGGTACAGTTAGATCCCCAACTAAATTGGTCATCCCATATTGATGCGTTAAGATCCAAACTTGCAAAAGCAATATATGCCATTAGGAAAGTCAGCGAAACTTCCAATACAAATGCTGCACTAACCAGTTATTATGCCCTGTTTCACTCACATCTAATATATGGAGTACAATGCTGGAGCAACGCTGCTTCAGTGCACATTTCTAAAATTTTTACATTGCAGAAATTTGCTGTCAGAGGTATCCTTAGAGTCGCATGGAACACAAGTTGTAGAAGCGCTATTCTCCAGACTAAAAGTAATGACAGTATATTCAGTAATCATCTACCAAAACTGCTACATATTAAAACACATCTATACACCTACACTACACAAAAGACATACACAACTATAATACGAGAAATAGGCAAAACTTGACCCTCCCCAAAGGAGATTGAAGAGACGCATTACAACATAGACATACAACTATATAATATGCTGCCTGTACAGCTGAAAACTACGAATGCACTTTTCAAAGCGAGACTCGCAATATTCTTTCTGAAAACACTATCTACAGCATTACAGAATACGAAACGCTTATTAGGGAAAAGGGAGACGTTTTCAGCATTTATCCATGAATTTTATTTCAAAGTTCAATAAAAAGAATTTCAATAAAATATTTTAAATTAATGTTTTAAAACAATGATGCTAAAAGATTCACTTCAAAAACTTTTTAATGTGTTATGTATATGTTTCAGTATTCTTAGGATCTATAAAAAACCAATTTCAATGCAACGATATAAAGAAATCTCTATGTACTGTTGTAATTTGTAATCTTGGGTTAAGCATTGACTATTCCTATACAATTGTTATTGTCACAAGAGGAAATAAACATTATTATTATTATTATTTGGTGGATTGACTAGTCTCATTCTCCGGATCCTGTTGTTGTTAGCTTCAGGTCGTCGACTTCATGACTTGTCTCTCATTAGTTTGGATAAAGATCTCTGGCAGCTGTCGGACTCTCTCGTTACCTTATGCCAAAAGGTTTGGGTCCAAAACAAACAATAATAACAATCGCCAATCTGGTTGGGTGATAGAGCTCAGGTGATCGTCTGTTGGATTTGACTAAATGGGTTCACCTTTTGATTGAGGTATCGGCGCCTAGAAGAAGGGCTCGAAAAAATATGTCATCTCTTTTTATTACTACCATAGGAGAAATAAGAGCAGCCTCGCTAGCCATAATTGCAGGATGATTTTAAGAGCCGCTCGAGGATCTGGGAATCAATATGGCTCCTGTTCCGAATAAGCATATAGAACGGTGGCGGGGGTGGAGGACTACTGTGAGGTACTCTACCTCCAAATTGCCCCTTCCGTTCTACGCCTCTGGTAAAGTTAGGGCTATGTGAGTAAGTGGGCCGAACCTGCCCATATGGACGCGGCTCGACTCTTATGCTCACTGCCCTGCTGTGGGCGACGAGAGCCTAGGCCGGGACTTGTAACGAGGCGGACACAACGTTTCGGTTTCTAGCATCCTCAGACACATACCAGGGATTTCGGTTGTTATCTGAGAACCGGTCTACTCTGGAAATGTACCAGGTGAGACTCTTGTTGAGAGATATTGTTTGTATAGTTATTGAGGGTTGGCTGGCGTAAATGTGAAGGATCCCTGATCCTACCCATTCTGCGTGTCCCGGTCCTCGGTGGGGACTACATTCGGTCGTTGAACCTAGACTCCTCCGGAGAACATTCCTCCTATGACTCGTCTGTCTGCTCGTCGCACATTCTTATTCTCAAATTTGAAAAGTGATCCGCAAAAGAGTTGAATTGATTATCCCCGGAATGCCAAAAGTTATTTCTATTTTGTTCCGCCAAAGAAAGTGCTTCCTCGTCTCACACCCATTTCAAAATACGCAGCCTGCCGCTGTTCCAGATTCTCTAAAATTTGGTAAGCCCCATTCCGAAAAGAAGAGTTATCGTTGGCGCCTGTTCGCGTGCGCTTTCGACTCTGGCAATTATTCGTCGACGTTCAAAACCACGCTCCTCGGTCTGGGTGTGACGGTTCGATAAGCTACTAGCCGGCGAAAGGGCACTTGTGTCTCTTTAAAAATTATGATTTGAAGAATCACGCGGGGTAGCAAAATGAGTGTGGGCTTGCTCCAGGCCAGGAAGCGACACTAGTGTTCGTTGGAGAATATTTCCGGTGGGAATAACTCCGTGGTTGGGTTCTAGAGCCGAGAAATTTTCTAGAACGCCTGGGGACCAATACTTGAAAGCCGGTTTGAGGTGTGGTATTAAACGTCGGATGCACTCAAGAGGTTTGACTACGTTTGCGTGGTCGCTCCATAATTTAATGCAAATTCTTTACAGGGCTTAACTCCTTCTCTGGGAAAGTTAGACTCGTGCAGTGTCTCACAATCTAAATGGCTAAGTCTTTAGGAGACTTAGTTCGTTTCGCATGGTTCCTACGCTCTTTCCCTAACTATTCCTGTCTTTTTCTCGACTTGAAAGATTGAATATGAGTGCAAAGTCGCTCAATCTACAAAATGAAGTCTGGGATTGACTTAGAAAGTTGAAAAAGGAAACTTTTCTATTCAATAGAAAATTATCAATTTTTGTGACATTACTGGATCTATCCGCTCTGCAGTAGCATCGTTCTATTTTCAAAATCCCTTGACTCCATTTTGGAGAAAAATAACTGGAGCGGTCCGGGGAATTTCTTTAAGCATTATTAAAGCTGTTCAAAGGCCAAGTGCACACATGAGCGTTAAGTCGCCCTTCCATACCAGCCTTTTGACGCTGGTTTCTTGCCTTCAGCCAATGAGAGTACTTCAAAACTAGTTGCCGCTTTTTCAAGGTTATGCCGCTATTTGTCGGTTCAAGTTTTACTTTCAGCGTTAAGTTGTTGACCATCTTTGTTTATAAACATATTGCTCTCCTTTTCTATAGACAAATATAACCAAAAAATAATACATTATGGAAGTGATTCGACTTTCTGGTGTCGTGGGAGATGGACGTCTACCACGCGGACAGAAAGTCAGTTTAGCTATATACTGTGGTCAGGTTAATGTTAGTTTTCGTACAGCCGTTCCACGTGCATCGCAAAGTTATTAATTGTTGTGAAAGTTTTGGGCATTCGTGGTATCATTTCGAGTGAGACAATCCCGTTTGCCCACTGAAGGGGGGGTCGAAGTTGTGGCTATAGCCCCCGTTTACTGGTATATTATCCTGTATTGGATAGACCATAAAAAGCAAGAAACATTCTAGAAGTGCCGTTTGGTTTGACGAGTTTGTGGCAACTGGCAAGTAAACAATGGGAAAAATTAAATTTTCCGCTAATGGGCATCCTGTAACTTCAACCTGAACACTAAGCATTAATTGACAGTTGACGTAGAAACTCCGTGTTTGTTCTGCTCTATGGAAATAGCAGCTCTTCTTTCAAAAGAAGTTGACGCTAAAAGCTGGTGTGGCCATGTAAATTAGTTCTGTTTAAGATATTTTTTCTTTTTTTGGATGTGTATTTTGTCCCTGGCAGGATAAGGCTTGTGATGTTGTTACGGGACATCAAGCATGACCTAAAAAGAACGAATCGGTGGACTGTTTTGTGCCTCGGTGTAGCTCCGGTGCTATTTACACGGTCAAAAAGAAAGCTGTTAATAGTGGTCAAGAAAACGCAGAAGTTAGGCTTGAATTGAAAAGGGAAACATTCTCAATTGAATAGAACGTTCTATTCAATTGAGAATGTTTCCCTTTTCAACATGAATACCCCACAAGAGGTTATTATCTTGACGATGGAAGATAGTGACAAAAGTTTATCTTTCAGTCGCAAATGATTCCACATATGATTTTATGATCATTATGTTCATATTTTCAAACAAATTAGGCTTGAATATTATTTTGACAGCACACACTCTACAGTAGTGATTTTAATTCTGAAAATGCGTAATTGTGAAAGTTTTACTTGCGATAAATACTTGATTTTGCTAATGCGAGTTATGAGTGTTTTCGATAGTCAAAGATAGCGTTGAAAAATGATATTCGTTCATCCTCGGAAATAATTCGAGAGGGTCGCGTTTCAACTCAGGATTCGTGAGGATATAAGTAAATACGAGATGCATATTTCCAATTTAGCCAAAATCGAACTCATTCATTTGGATTTAAAAATGAACAATAAAACCGCCATCCAGCAGTCCGGTCATTGATGAGGTTGAAGGATATCTAACTAATGATCCAGCAGTAACTAAACAAACAGCAAAGTTTTAGGTAGGTAATACATCCCTTTTTTGGCTTATTGAGGACTTGCCTTAAATATTTCAAAAGAGAAATCTGTTTATTTTTTTATGGACTTTCAACTGTTAGGGTAGTTTACACCATGTGTAGTAAGTAGTATTAGGTAGCATACATTGAATATATCATGAAAATGAATAAACCAATTTTGGTTGATTGGTGGCTGGAGCATAATTTATTAATTATCGATAGCACAACCAGAACAAATCCTAAAAGCCCTCAACGAGCTACTGAGGACGCAGACCTTTCCAGAAAAATAGAAAAAAGCTAAGGTCATACTAATACCATAAAAATATTTTACAATGTTGTCTGATGGCACTTGAACTTATTTGGTGTTCTGAGCTTGAAAATCTTTCATGTTTGCTTTTTTCCAAATAGTACTAGATTTCCCCATAAACGTACGAAGGTAATTGATCGCATCAAAAAGTACTAGATCTGGTACGAAGGGAGGGGGCGGGACACACTGTGCACAGCTAACAGCTACTGCCCATATGTTTATGTCATGTGTCTTAATTCAAGAGTTAGGCATCATATATTTATTAACTACCAATATTGATAACACTCCAAGACCTTATGTAAACAAAGTGAAATCACGAAAATCATTTTTTCAAACAGGCGCCTAAAAGCATTATTTTGTTCTTGCTCACGGCATAAATATATAAAGTTAGAATATTTATTTGACATTTTGACAGCAAAGTTCTGTAGACTGAAGGCAAAAACATTTTTATCCAAATGTCGCATATTTTGCGAATAAAATGGCTGGTTGCCAGACATGCCGCAATAAAGTAAAAATATTCTACCTTTTCGCGAATTCGGAGAAACCACGGATCCACAGAATTTATATCAGTTTGTGGTGTACCTTCGCTATTTAACCAACCTGAATCTTCTATTGGCACTCATGAGTTATGTTAATTATGGAGGTTGTAAGTATTTACGAAATTCATCGTGCCGTCTCTGAACTCTACGGAGTACTGCAAACAATAAAACATGTGTTCGTGATATATGCTCCGCTATAGGGAAGTGGAGGGCGATTATTACAATCTAGGATCCCAAAAATATTTCGATTTCTGTAAACCTGTGTTATGATTCGTACAGAATTAAATTAAATAATTTAATGATCTGTCCATTATGCCACAAATTCCTTCTTCATAATTTCTCTCGGACAATAATTTCCCACTTTCACATTATATATTTGGCTAAATCTTATCAGTGGTTGGAGATCATCTTCCTAGATCTTCTACTGAAATCGTCAATTCGACGATGATTTTGGGTGAATAGGTGCCGGGTCTCGACGGCCATTGATAAGTACGTTCGATTTTCGATTCATTCCAACATTCACATTAAATTAAGGAAGTAAAGTGTTCGCGAGTGTGTGTCGATTCGTATAGCCTCGATAGCTCAGTGGTAAATTATGCCACAAATTCCTTTTTCATAATTTATCTCGGACAATAATTTCCCACTTTCACATTATATATTTGGCTAAATCTTATCAGTGGTTGGAGATCATCTTCCTAGATCTTCTACTGAAATCGTCAATTCGACAATGATGTTGGGAGAATAGGTACCGGGTCTCGACGGCCATTGATGGGTACGTTTGATTTTCGATTCATTCCAACATTAAATTAAGGAAGTAAAGTGTTCGCGAGTGTGTGTCGATTCTTATAGCCTCGATAGCTCAGTGGTAAGAGCGTATGTCCGGAAAGCATAAGGTTGTGGGTTCGAGTCCCGCTTGAGGATGCTTTTTTCTTTAATTTAATAATCTGTCTATTATGCCACAAATTCCTTTTTCATAATTTCTCTCGGACAATAATTTCCCACTTTCATATATATATATATACATATATAAAAATAAAAGTCAAGGACGCCTTCCATACCAGCTTTCAGCGTCAACTTTTTTTGAAAGAAGTGCTGCTATTTCCAAATGACCATTTCCATAAAGCAGAACAAATGCGGCGTTTTTACGTCAGCTTTCAATTAATGCTTAGTGTTCAGGTTAAAGTTACAGGATGCCCATTAACAGAAAATTTCATTTTTCCCATTGTATTTTACTTGCCAGTTGTCACAAACTCGCCAAACCAAACAGCACCTCCATAATTTATTATTTTTTGGTTATATTTATCTATAGACAAGGAGAGCAACATGTTTATAAACAAAGATGGTCAACAACTTGACGCTGAAAGTAAAAAATAGCAGCATGACCTTGAAAAAGCGGCGGCTAGCGATGAAGTACTCTAATTGGCTGGAAGCCAGCTTCAAAAAGCTGGTATGGAAGGTCGCCTTTACACCAAAATGAGGAATATGATCGAAGTCATTTATCTAGTACTTTTTGCTATACATCTATTCCTTTTACGGAGAAAATCTAGTACGAAAATTGTCAGCCTAGGAACAACGCTGTTCCGTACTCCTCCGGAAGGAGGATATTCCATGAACTATAATTATTCAAACTATTTAATTTTATATTTTATGATGAAGTTTATTTTATTTTTTTCAGCAGTATCATTTACACAATGCATGTGTGATAATTACACAACAATACAAAGTATACCTGAAGAACATCTACAATACTATTTTAGAAATTTTCCCACAGCTGCTAAGAGATGTTCTGATGATGAAAATTGCCCTTTCAAAAGTCATTTGAATCGAGATAAATGTTGGGGCTATGAATATGATTGTGAATGGAATAAACAATATTCAATACCAGAATGTCCTGGGGACCATAAAGGATGGGTAGAATCAAAATTCGCTCAAAAAGTTGCCTTTCACACCCAAGCTGATTTTGGATATATTTCACAGCAGCTGAAAGAAATGAAAATACTTTGTGAACCTTTGTTTCCTCATGATAGTTCCTTGGAATGTTCTGAACACTTGAGATTTTGTCGAGGACGAAATATCATGATGAATTTCACAAAACTTGCTGAAAGGCAAGAACCAATACGCTATAAAATGGATGTATTTGGCGAAGGAGATATCGGGGGCTACTGTGATTTCTATAAGGATAAATTGAATGAACAAGCTGATCATATTAGTCCCTTACAGAGTTGGGGTCCTGAATTGAGGTATTTCAGAAAGCTCAATCGTAGACCTATAATTGAAAAAGACTGTGATATAGTTATAGAGAAGCCCACATTCATTATGAAGATAGATGCAAGTATGTTTTTAGTATGCAAGATCTCAATGAAAAATATAATGGAAGTTAAATTTGTCTTTATAAATACATATTCTTCATATTGTTTCACTAAGTTCAGTTAAATAGAATGAAACTCATATATTTGTATTGATATATTTCAAACAATTTGAGAATGGTGGTGGATTTATGAAGCATCAATCAACAATAATGAAGTAACAAATATTAGTTTACAATTAACAGGTGGTGAAAATGTTGGCATTTATGTATAATAAATTAACGATTATGGTAGGAACAGTTACCGAGTAGTCAGAGATTCTAACCATTTAAATGAATCTTTATTGTAAATTATGAAATGAAATGCATAAAGCACACAAAGTCGTCTTCACAAAAGGTTCAATATAAATTGAAACACAATTGGTAGACCGAAATCAGGAGAAATTACCAAACTAGTTCTATTATAATCGCATCATTCATGTTGAAAATATCCATCAGATGTAGTTCACTTTCCAGCGTGGTTTCTGTTAGTTATTCACAAAAAATAACTTTTTTTCGTGGATTAAATTGAATTAAAACCCACGGACTTTGAACAACGACTTGAATTCATTGCTTGTATTCATCTCAAATTTTGTGAAGAGATGATCACGGTTCCACAATAATGGAGTTGTAGATCAACATAACAGTCACTATTGGTCTCAAGAAAATCCCCTCTGAGTCCGTGAAAGTAATTTTCAAACCATGTGGGGTATTAACGTATGGTGCAGAATGTTTAATAGCCGCATTATAGGACCTTACTTCTTCAATTAAAATCTCAATGGGTTGCAATATTAACATTAATAAAAAAAAGGATCTGATCCAATTGATGGAAGATATTACAATAACAGAACGCCAAGGTATTTGGTGGCAACAAGATGGTGCTTCTCCTCATAGATTACAGGTTATCGCTGAATATCTGGATAGAACGTATCCAAATAGATGGATTGGTAATAATGGTCCAATTCGGTGACTGGCTTGTTCCCCAGATTTATCACCACTTGATTTTTTCCTAGTAATATTATGCCTATAATTTTATTCGAGAGAACTCCGTTTCGAAACCAGTCTCATGTCTAATGGGCGTCATTTTTATGACTTATATCTAGGTACTATTTTAACGATTTGCAACATTGTTATTAATGATTTGTTCTTGAATGTACCACTTTCAATTTCGCAATTGTTTCCTATTCAAAATGATTTTTCAGTCACTGAATTCCATTAAAAAACTAAACACTACGACCATTATTTTGAACACCCAGTAT
Source organism: Gonioctena quinquepunctata (assembly GCA_018342105.1). Classification (NCBI taxonomy): domain Eukaryota; kingdom Metazoa; phylum Arthropoda; class Insecta; order Coleoptera; family Chrysomelidae; genus Gonioctena; species Gonioctena quinquepunctata. The sequence continues at coordinate 742,710 of JAFIRS010000267.1, forward strand.
ATTTTGTATAATTTGCATTTCTAAAGATTTCTTCTATAATTTCATCAAGATACAGAGAGGATTCGTGTATGAGGTGTCTTCTAAAATGGTCTTTCTCAGAACTTTATATTTTAAGGAAAAGTGCAATAACTCAACAACGGCGTAACCGAATTTCAAAAACTATACATGAAATGATATCAGAATTCAACGTAGAATCATGTGATATACATTGCGGCTTTTTATTAGTCCCCCCTCATCCTGTTAACTTTTGAACGTAGAACAATGGAAAAAAAAGGTAGTGTATGATATCACCGATACTACTTTTTGAAATTTGGCAAGAAAATACTTCTCATCAATACCTCGGCTAAATTCAAAGACGGGTCAAATCTATTGAGTACTTACTTTGAAACATCTCAATCTTTCATAGCAATATTGGCAACTATAGATCATACTATAGAGCTTTATGAGCTCTACAATTTTCATTCCAAGTTTTTCACTAAGATGTACACACAAACAAAAACTTGTAAATTACCATTGATGTTTTTCAATGAATTCATAATTTGGTTTTGTTTTTCAAATCAGTTTTATATGTCAGGTCAGAAAATCATCAGATTTTTTAATTTTTCGAATTCAAAGTTCTATGTAAATAATTATTAGTTTTTATTTTTTCAAAGTGACATTGTGATTGAAACACAATGAAGTACTGTCTATATCCTTGTGTGATTTTGTTCAATAGATGAGTGAATTTTTGTAATTTCGGAAGTGTTTTGGATCTGAATTTTCAACTTTTTGAAATCTTAATGGAATTCTATAGTTGAATTGAACAAAAAGGAAACCAGTTGATTTGAGTCAAATTACATAAAGCTTGGTCAGATAACTTTCACTTTTCCTTATGAGGACCATGGGTTCACTTTTATTTGAAACGATTCTCGTCACCAGTTAGATGTTATATATATATGCACATTTAATATGAAATCGATGTAAACAAATAGAAATAATAAGCTCTAGAAATATTAGGAAACGTTTAGGGATAATTGAATCCTCCAACATTTGATCTCGTATAGTTTAAGGTTTATACGAAAATTGAAATGTTTTTGATTTGTTGAAAATATAAACAGGATGTTCATAAAATCAGATGTGGAATCATCTGCGACTGAAAGATAAACCTTAGTCACTATCTTCCATCGTCAAGATAACCTCTTGTGGGGTATTCATGTTGAAAAGGGAAACATTCTCAATTGAATATTGATAGAAAGATTTTTCTGTGAATTGAAAAATCCACGATTAAAATGAAGTTATTTTTTGTGATTGTCTAACAGAAAACAACTACTTCCCCGGCTAAAGCCACGCTGGACATTGAACTACATCTGATAGATATTCTGAAAAGGCCCTAACTCAAAAGAAAAAATCTTAAATTGAAAATTTGCATTTTCATTCAGATAGTTATTTGATTTTCTATTCCAGTCTTAATTAAGAACTCATAAAGATGAATGAGGCAAAGAAGAATGTTTTCCAAAGAGAGTACTCACCAGAAATCATTAGTAACATTGGCTGGGAGAGACATCGCATTCACTAGGTCTTCAATACATTTTTGTCGACGAAAATCTATTTCACGCTTCCACGATCATCAGGAAGACCGGAAGAAATGGGAAACACATTTTCAAGAAGCAATCTCACTTTGCAAAGATGGAAAAAATTAGAATCATTTCTTTTGGAGAGACACTTTGAAATTAGTGTTTTCTGACATTAAAACCTGTCATGGGGTATGATTCCACATCTGATTTTATGAACATCCTGTTTATATTTTCAACAAATCAATCTATCATACCCCATGACAGGTTTTAATGTCAGAAAACACTAATTTCAAAGTGTCTCTCCAAAAGAAATGATTCTAACATTTTCCATCTTTGCAAAGTGAGATTGCTTCTTGAAATGTGTTCATCTTCGCTCTGATGATGTGAGCGTGAAATAGATTTCGTCGACAAAATATTGAAGACCTAGTGAATCGATGTCTTCCTCGTCAATGTTACTAATGATTTCTGTGAGTACTCTTTGGAAAACATTCTCTTGCCTCATTCATCTTTATGAGTTCTTAATTAAGACTGGAATAGAAAATCAAATAATATCTGAATGAAAATGCAAATTTTCAATTTCAGATTTTGTTCTTCGAGTTAGGGCCTTTCAGAATATCTATCAGATGTAGTTCAATGTCCAGTGTGGCTTTAACCGGGGAAGTAGTTGTTTTCTGTTAGACATTCACAAAAAATAACTTCATTTTAATCGTGGATTTTTCAATTCACAGAAAAATCTTTCTATCAATATTCAATTGAGAATGTTTCCCTTTTCAACATGAAATGTTTTTGTTTTTCAATGAAAATAAGTTCACTTTTTTCGGACACATGATTTGGTAACTTAATTGGTGGCAATTTCAGAATCAATGAATACATTCTGAAATCTACCTTTCCAACTGGCCACGCCAGAGGGTTTTTTATTCTTACGTTATAACTAATCATACCATTACAATATCTCATAACAAGAAATTATATATAATATTTTGCAGTTGTTTAATACCTTATTTCATTAACATTTAAAATTATCATTTAAATATTGTTACTACTAGAACTGTTAGACAGGGGTGTTTCAATACATTTAAAATCATAAAATAAACTTACCTAAACATATGATTAGGAATCACTGAATTAGTTTATCTTTATGATGACTTTTCAGCATGTTCATAAAAAAACAATATCTACATTAGCTTCCCTCAATAGTCTGGAATAAAAACTATAATTATTTGAATGATTGGGAATCACAAAGAGACCATTATTCCTAGTTTTAGCAGATACATAAAATGATACTGAGTTTATCAATCTTTTTCAAGATAGACCAAATCTTATTGAATGTTGGAGTAGGAACTAATATATTAAACAACAATCACATTAAGCTAGGTCGATTTTAAAAGGATATCTGAGAAATTTATTTTGTATAATTGAGACAAAGTTATCTTATATAAGCTAAATAAACAGTTTTAATTGCATCCACAGAAAGACTAGTGCAACTTCTGAGAAAAAAGCCGATGAGCTTTTTTTATAATACTATGTGCTTATATAAATATTTTTCAATAGACAAATTCAGAAAATAACAAGTTACTCACTAATTGTTTTTTATTTTACTTGAGAATAAACTTATCAGTATAGACCAAAAGTTATCCCTTCTATGCTTGTGTAAATTTGTCCTGATCATTTATTCTTCTTCAGGTGGAAGTTTACATATCAAGATCAAGCAACATTGTTTCCTCCCAAAAAAACTCAATCAATATGATACAATTTTAAATTATTCACTGATATACTTCCCAGACTAACCATTTTTCACTATTATATCAACAAACTAAATTTTTTGTAAATTTCATATACTATAGTTTAATGACAGTGCCACATTATATTATTTCCAATTGAAATAACCTGTAAATTCTCATGAGATCTGTTAACATATGTGTTAAAATGAACTACAGTAAAAACCGGATATAACGACATTGAAGGGACCGTATACTTCGGACGTTATGTCCGATAGTTGTTATAAGCAATATACACAAGTATGTATGTATATATTATGTCTGTTTGTAGTATGGGGATAGGTTATGCATATGAACTTGTTTTCAAATAAAATGTAAATAATAGAAATTAAAACGACATAGTAACGCGTAAACACACGATCTAAACCAAAAGTTTTAAAATCCACCTGTAATTCACGCGGTCAACTATCGCACTGAATAAGTCATAAAACATGCAAGGTCAAATGGCAAAGAGGTTCGGTCGGATAAGGTAGGAAAATAATAATCCTTCTTAGGCTTACAATAACTTACCACATAATGTTAAATCTAGTGGATCTTGTAAAAACTTCAGACACAAATTGTTGATACATATAAGGGAACTAAATTAGGACTATTTTTTATTTGCAATGTTACTCTTATTATCCAGTTTACTGTTCAATCTTATAGGATTAATAATTAAATTGTTATACTATTCTTTTTTACGCTGTATGTAATATATCTGTTTTTATTTTTTAACAGATCATTCATATAGGATGAATCCATACATTATGATACATTATTTTTAATTTTTTATTGTTATTTATATATATATATATATATATATTAGAGTTTTTGTATATTAGGGAAACCTACTTAATAAATATTTCTTCTTCTTCTAATAATAAGCCTAGAGCAGAATATTCCTTCATATTATTAGTATAAAGGTGAAAATTGTTCGTAATGTTTTGTTTTGCTGGACTAGGTAAACGGTTGGTCGTTATAGCCGATGAATATCGATAAAGTTTCGTCGTTTTAAGCGATATGTCGCTGTATCCGATGTCGTTATAGGCGGTATGTGTACTTATTAGTTTATATGGATTCGGCTGGGACCTTGCCATTCGGTTGTTATAACCGATCTGTCGTTATAAACGATGTCGTTATATTCGGTTTTTACTGTAGTTTCTTTTACACTCATTATTCTATAATAATAATAATAAGCTTTATTCACGTTAATTAGATTAAATATACAAGAAAATGTGCTCAAAAGTATCGTGAGTAAAGAAAGAAGAGTGATAAGTGCTAAAGCACTTGTTTCACAATTATTCGAACAATAAAAAATGGTATAAAATAATTCTAATAGTAAAATTAAAATAATTTGTCATATTCCTGAAAACATGCAGTATTAATTCTCTTTATTTGAATCTATACTCACCAGAGTTTTTGAGGTACACTTGCATCCAATAATTTTTTTTTGATATTCTCTAAAGCTATAAAAAATCAATTTTTCGAATACATTTTTTCCATTTCTTTTGAAGTTTCTCTAAACAGTTGAAGTTTTGAACAATTCTAACCAATGTATTTTTTATTGTTCTCATAATATTAGGTGGGCAACTCTTTTCTGTTTTGTTAAAAGCCCCCCAAACCAAGCTTTTCAATTCGATTTATGACTAATTTGAACACATTTAAGAAAAACCATCAAGGTCAAAAGTACGTGCAGACATTAATGACGACCTAATTTCAATAAGGCACTCATTCATAGCACTCCTATCACCATCAAGAAAAAATAATCTAAGCCTGGTATTTCCAATAGGGTCTGTCATTACTGTAGTCGAGGATTTTTTACCTGTCACAGAAAAACAAACATCACAGAAAAACAAAGGTTTAGGTACTTCAACATTTATCCTTCATTCTCTCTTCACATGTCTGAATTATTTTCAAAATGTACTGTATTGTAAGCAGGTTATATAGAAGTTCCTAAGCTGAGTAAATTTTATTTTCAGCAGTCAACATGTACCACCATTTCTGCGATTTCATCAACTTGTATTCCTCTTTGCATCTCAATGCCACTGAAGAAGATTATGTATCAAAAGAAGTTCACATGTTAATATGGGAGACTTATACTTATCGTTCAGCATTCCAGGATGTTTGGAAAGCTTTCACAGATTATCCTCTGTGGGATTTGAAGACCTTTCGAGGCAGAACAGTGTGTTTCAAAAATGTTGTTTTTCCTTTATTACCACGGATGATATTTGGGTTGTATTATAACACACCAATAATATATGGCTGTGAAAAAAGTGGATTATTTGATGCTTTTTCTAAACATCTTCTACACGGACTTGAAATTCCTGAATACTCAAGTAAAAATAAAAAAATTCGAATTACATTCCTTTCCAGAAATACCAAGTATCGAAGCATACTAAATGAAGACGAGTTACTAGAGACAATTGAAGAAAATGAGGAGTATGATGTGAGGAAAGTGGTTTATGATAGGGATATGCCTTTCAAAACTCAACTTGAAATATCTAGAAATTCAGATATTTTCATTGGAATCCATGGCGCTGGATTAACCCATCTGTTGTTTCTGCCCGAATGGGGAGCAGTTTTTGAAATGTCAGTATATTATCAACCCGGTGTTTCTGTTTCAGTATTATTTTTTTCTTCAGGTATAACTGCGAAGATAAAAACTGTTATTTTGATTTAGCTCGGCTCAAAGGAGTTAAGTATATAACTTGGGAAGATGAAGACAAGCTGACATCATTTAAAGATGTAAGTTCATTATTTTGAAATTGAATAAAAGAATGTGTAGTTACACTTAACCACAACTTTGAAACATATATTATTTGTGTAATATAAAATTGGTTGACAAAGTCCAATTCCAACTGAAATATGCCAAATAGCTAGAGTAGAATAGAATAGTTCAGGCTAGAGTAGATAAAAAAAAATGGACATATTACTAAAGTTATACAAACAAGACTACAAAATTACTTACAAAACAAAGATCCACTACCCAAGCTGCTTTCAAAATTGTGACCGATATAGTAGAGACATACCTCACTGAAACTATGCGACTTAACAACTTCTCTCTGTTAATTGGAACTTAAATACAACCAATGTAAATGAAATATTGGATGAAATGGAAAGAAACTGTACCGTAATTATGGATAAAGTATCACCTAAAAAGAAAATACAAATTAAGTCAAATCAAGTAGCATTTTATTACAGTGAACTGAAACAATCAAAAGAAAAACATATAGCTAATAAAATCTTCAAAAAACTAAAGAAAGAGAACAAAAATTGCAAAAATATAAATACTTATGAAATACCTATGAAAAAAAGAATATATTTTAAAAATAAAATTAATGAAAATAAAAACAATCAAACCAATAAGAAAAGAATTATTTTTGAAAATAACAATGAAAAAAAAAATCTGTGATACCCAATAGAGATTGCACATAATTTCAATGACTATTTTGTAAAAAGTGTAATTGAGATCGAAAATATACCTTGTGATGAGATATGGACACCAAATAACTACGAACCCATAAACAGTAGTTTGGGTCAATTCGAAGAAATACGCATGATTACTTTACGTAAAAGGATGTTTTCTCTAGATAAAATAAATAAAAGTAAAATTATCAATAGCAAATTTCTAAAAGAAACTTGGGCATATAATAATAAACTTCATAAACACTTCCTCATCTGAAGGACTGTTTCCTGAGCAGTACAAAGTTAGTACAGTCACTCCTATACCGAAAATAAATAGTACAAATGATGCAAGTAATTTCCGTCCTATTAATAGTCTCCCGACCTTGAAAAAGTACTGGAACTGGCAGTACCTACAAGAACAACTAGTTACGTACTTTAATGAAAATAATTTGTTTATTGACAATCAGTCTGGTTTTCGCAAAAATCACTCATGCGAAACAGCGTTACAACTCACATAAACAGAGTGGAAAAAAGTATTGATAAGAAAGAATATATTGTTGCAGTATTTCTAGATTTCAAACGTGCCTTTGAAATAATGAACAGAAAAACTTTAATTAATAAGCTGGAGTACTATGGTGTAAATGGAAAAGCTTTAAACTGGTTAGATAGCCATCTTGAGCAAAGGAGCCAAAGAACTAAAATCGATGACTTAATGTCATCAAATTATAAATGAGATAGGCATACCACAAGGCAGTGTTTTGGGACCATTAATTTTCATCATTTATCTAAATGATACCCTTGTATATACAAAAAAACTGTGATTCAGAAGAAGCTGTACAAAATATCAATATATCTTTAAAAAACATCGAAATATAACTACAAGTGAATATCTTATATATATACTGGGTGTCCCAGTATACCTGTTCCAATGGATTATCTCAGCCATTTCGAAAGATAAAAATTTGAAAATTTCATGATTTCCAATTCGTTCAAGGAACCTTCAACTGAGAAAAACAAAAATTGAAAGTCACTTCCGGTTTGACCGGAAGTGACTCTGACTTTTTTATTTCAAATAGCACCCTGTATATTTTTTGCAATTTTTAATCTCTACTCAAAATTATCTTTCCAACAATGTATCACACTTTGTATTTTACATTTGATTTGATGGAGGAAACGTCAATTGAAATTTCAAATTGAAAGAATTGCAGTAGGCTATGATATTTTGTGTAATCTTCGTCCGTAGCATTTTTTCGTTTAGAGACAGTACGCTTTCTATGAAATGATCCACTTGTTGCCAGATTCGAAGCCAAGCGTGTGAAATACATAGCGCTTGGCATTCGTCTATCAGGGTATTTCTCTCTGTATGCACGTAGGGCAGCCCGACGATTTATTTTCGCATTTTCCATAAATCAGTATCATATCCAATTTCTCTTGATTAGTGAAGTTATCATCATTTTCACGGTTATTCATTCTTGAATGTTGGTTTCTCTGACACGCACACAGCTATTGAGAATTATTAACTGTCAAAGTTATAAACAAATGTATTCAAATGTTTCCATGGCACACTAAGGTTTTCATTTAACAATTATTAATTCTTCCAGTTCTACTACAATTCTAATAATTTGAAATTTGACATTCTCTTCAGCATCTCTAATGCAAAATTGTTCATGAATTATCAATTATTATTTATGTCAAAATCAAGATTTCATAAAATATCATAGCCTACTGCAATTCTTTCAATTTGAAATTTCAATTGACGTTTTCTCCATCAAATCAAATGTAAAATACAAAGTGTGATACATCGTTGGAAAGATAATTTTGAGTAGAAATAAAAAATTGCAAAAAATATACAGGGTGCTATTTGAAATAAAAAAGTCAGAGTCACTTCCGGTCCAACCGGACGTGACTTTAAATTTTTATTTTTCTCAGTTGAAGTTTCCTTGAACGAATTGGAGATCATGAAATTTTCAAATTTGTATCTTTCGAAATGGCTGAGATAATCCATTGGAACAGGTATACTGGGACACCCGGTATATATATATATTAGGGTTCCTAATTAAATAAAGATCTATCTATCTATCCCGTTATGGATAGCGGGAAAATACTTAAAATATCTGCAGCTCCGTCTTTTAGCGAGTTAAAGTAAAATAGATAGCATAAAAACCTTCTGCATGGAAAAACATTTTCAAAAAAAGAATCAAACAATTTATTATGTTGTTCCCATTGTCAGTTATGATCGAGGGCATACAAAAATTATGATTTCTGCTGTTTGTCCGAATTTCCTTTATAATTGTCCCGAATTTTGTTTTCCTGAAAATTTTTCCAGGACCATAAAACAAAAAAAAGAATTAAGTATATCCATCGTTCGAATGGTGAGTTATGGTCTTGAGTTCATACAAAAATCCGATAGAAAAAAGCACTTTCCCGAGTTTTACAATTTTCCGGGCAACTTTTCCAAAAACCTTGCGCGGACTATTACAAATATTAAAAAAATTGCCAAATCGGTTCAGCCGTTCTCAAGTGATGCGTTTACCAAGGAATTGAGACATTAATTTTTATTATATAGTATATATTTTTTCATGTGAAGCAATGCTAATTAACTATTCAATAATGAATGAATCTTCGGCTATTGTAAATAAACATTATTATCTCTCAACCAACATTTTGAATTTTTAAATGTGTGATGTGGTGGTTTTATATAAATAAGTAAAATATAAGTTTGGTTATTTTTTATGGAAAATCTCTTTATTAATATATCATATGTGAACATGTACAATATTGTTTATATCTCATCATTGTCCAAGACAAATATCTTAATTACAATCCATACATATATGAAATGAGACAATGCAATTCCAGTAAAAAAATTATACTTGATATGTCATAGATCCTTCGACTACAAAATTGAGAATTATTGAATTACTTTTACTATTATGACAAATATACATTGTTCTTTTTTTCCAGATTAGTTATGATGGTGGAGCCCATGCAAAATTCGCAAACTATTCGTTTGACAAGGAGGAGTTTGTAAGGCTCTTGAAAAAAGCAGCCCATCATGTGAAAAGTCATCCAAAATTCGAAGAGTTCTTAAAAACTGGAAAATCAAATGTGAACCGTAATGAATTGTAGTTATTCATTTGAATATTTTAAAGCACAATTAATCACCAAAGATGGCTCTTTCTATTGAATATCTTCAGAAGGGATAATTTTGATCATGAAACTATGAACAAGCCTTTCAGTTACAAAATAAATTGAAAAAGTTAGGAGTCAAGTTCAAAATGTTATTTGCATGATTTGGCCCCTAGTCAGTGTTTCATTTTTATTGAAAGGTTACCAAGTTTTTCGATGCAAGATGGTGTTGAATCCATTTTTTATATAACTAAAAATATATTAATTGTTACTTGTCACCAGTAACAGTGAGTGGCCATCCCAAAGAAGTTCAAATACAAAAGCAAATTTAGCAAATATATATTTGCCACCATTCTTAAAATGAATATTTCAATTTGATTGATGAGATTACAATGAACAGTAACTTGTTTTCATATTGAATTGTAGTAATTGTTAGTACTTCATCAAGTAAGTGTAACTGAAATTCAGTATTTCTATTGATTAAGTTAATTCTCAAAATATCTAAGCCTTTGAAATCTAACATAGTTTCTTGTTGAACTAATTTTCCTCTTTTAGTTTGAGGTAAATTATCACATTTTTCTGACCAATGATATATTTGACCAATAAGAGTTCATCTCTAATTGTGTGTGTACATTGTTTTTGTTTATCAATTCCATAAATTGTCTAGATGTTATTTTTTTATAATACCACAATGATGTTTTTGTCATATTTACTTTTATATTTATTGGTGTTAATGGACAAATATCCTCAAAATGTGTTATTTTCCTGAATGATTTATATATGGATCTAAACTAATGGACTCTTTAAAAAACTAATATATCAATGAATAACAGGAAAATATGCTTTTTACTATGACTTTCTTAAAACCTGTTGAGTGTAGTCGACTGCGAGCATGGAATGTCCGTTTATTACTGGTATTAACCCTTGACTTAGCAAGAAAAGAATCACTACAAATAAAAATTTTCAATATATAAAAATAACTTTGATTTTCGCATGTGCATTTGAGTGCACATTACCAAGAAGACAAACAGTTATAGATGTGTATTATAATGTTCACTGCTCATTTCAACAACTACTTTAGAAGAAGACTTTTTGACACTGAAATAGAGGAGTGTAGTAGTTTATATTTTTTAACTCATATTACATATATTTTGAACATCATTTAGCAACGTGAAAGTTATTACGTTTAGATTTACGGGGCTTGTGGCTCAGTGGAACGAGCGTCGGTCTTGTGTCAACTGTTTCCACCTGGCGCGGGTTCGATTCCCGCAGCTGGTGAAAAATTTTTTCAAGGTCCCAAGAGTGGTTACGGATCCCACTATAAAAGGTAAGGTCCCCGTGATCTTAACTCGTACAAGTTTTCATTAACTTCTGAGGGTTGGTCAAACAACTAAGAAAGCGGTTAAAAACAATTAAAAAAATTAAATTAATACTCGAACATCACACTTTGAACAGTGTACATGTGTTTGCGTACCTTGACAGTTGCGACATCGTCCTTTTGATGAAAATATTGGCTTGAACATGGTCTTGATTTTTTTTGGGATGCTAATATTATCCTGCAAAGGTCACCTCCTTCTTTTGTTTTTGAGAAGATTTTCAGCAATACAGTTTGGATTCTTTAAAAGTATGTGGCGATTCTTTTGGTTGAAACAATTTGGGATCTCTTTTATATAGCACCCAGCCTTTGTTAACACACATATCAAGTATTTGTGAAAAAAATGACATGTACACTTCCCGACAAATAAAAATTGGACACTTCATTTTAGTTATGTAAAATAGCCTTTCTGTGACATTTTATTTTGACAATTGTTGATTGTCAGAAACGTCTTAAGTTTCATTAAAAAATCACAAATAGTTTCGAAGATTGAGGTCAGTTGGTCAATAAGACGTCTTCCTGAAGAATTCAGTTGTCCACTTTTATTTGTCGGGAAGTGTACCATCTGTGTGTTTTCAAAAAAGTTTTGTTTTGGGATAATTGTTGTCTTTTTACGTAGTTCGATTGCTTTCAATTGATTTTGAACTGCAGATGTCATTTGTTACACCTTAATTATGAAAAAAATATTTTTTTTCTCAATGGCAACATGAAATGAGATTTTGTTGGCACCAAGTTCGATTAATGCAATTTTCTAGTTGATAGTTGGACGGAACTCAACTTCGTATGGTCATTCAGGTAATATTCAATGATAAATGTTCTATGACATTACAAATTCTCATAATACATAGGGCGGTGAATTAAAAAATTGAAAAAAATCTGTAAAAACTTGTTTTTGGAATAGGAGGCTGTAATTCTGAATTTAGAATATTCCTCAACTGATGGACAAGTAATGTTTGCTTTTTCCATGTTGTGAAAGATCTTTCCAACACTTTCTGAAACAACTTAAATATTCATAGATTTCTTACCTGACACATGGACATTACAAATCAGCAGCAAGAATCACAATAACAGTATGTATCTATGGCATGAAATTTGAAAAGTTGTTCATCACATCCCTAAACTGATAGGTAACATGTGGATCTAGATACACATTGCTGTTTCAATGCAAATTTTGAGTTTTGTGTATCAAAACTGAAATTAGAAAAACAGGTGTATTGGGATGCACATTACAATTTAAGGGTTAATTCCGGTGCTCGCCTTCAACTCGATACAATTTTCATACTTGTGACAGAAGTATCATTCCATGCTCGTTGTATAATACATTAATAAAGTTACATTTTTCATAACTGTGTGTCTTATTCTCACCCTTATTTTGCAATATTTGGTATTCGTAATTTGGCAAATGAAAGGTATTGTAATGGTAAAATGATAATTTGCCTACAACCTTTCTCACAACTTTAAATATGCAGAAACAAAAGGAATACAACTCCCATCGGAGAAGATAAAAATTAATGACAAATACATACATGTGTACACAGACATATATCAAGAAGTGCTCATCTTTTCATCGAGGAATTCCTTTCTATCATAAAAAGCCCGCTCAATTAGCAGTTGTTTTAACGATTTCCTGAATGAAGTAATCGAATCAGTGGTTTTGAATGAAGCTAGAAGATTGTTATATAATAAGACGGCATTATATACCAGATATTTTTTAATTAAATTTGAAGAGGGAATGGGAACTCTCAAGTTGTTATTTTGGCGGGTGGATCCATTAATTATGTCATAAAATGATTTGTTTTTATGTATTAAACATGCCGTTTCGGGATGAAAGGCGAAGGAAGTGTAAGGATTTTCTGTTCTTTGCAAAGATATTGCACAGCACGCTTTTGCAGAGTGAAAATCATTTTAAAATGTTGAGTATTGCAATTACCCCAAAAAGCTATGCCATACCTGGCATGTGACTTGAATAGGGCATGGTATACTATTTTTGCAGTTGCCATTCCCAGTTCATTCGATACTACACGCAGAGCATAGCATCACGAAGACAGCCTTTCACTAAGCATAACAACATGGTTTTGAAAGTTGAGATACCTAAAAACTTATTTGAGATGTAGGATGAGATTACCTTATATATAGATCCTTTATTTAGTCAATGACTAATACACATTTGACACAATAAATGGCTTAATAATTAATAAATAGTATATGAAGTCAATTCAGTCAATAATAAAGTAAACACACCTTCTATTTTTAAATTCACGAGATCATTGAAATACAAAAGGAACAGGATAGGCCCAAGAACGGAACCCTGCTCAATTTGCCCAATATCTGAGAGAATATTATTAGTTTTAACAATTTGGGTTCTTTTACTTAGATAGGACTGGAACCAATTGAAGCTTTGTCCTCTGAAGCAGTAGAGATGAAGCTTACGCAACAGTATTTCATGATTGACACAGTCAAAAGCTTTAGACAGATCACAAAACACTGCAGCGCTTACTCCCTTCAAGTTCAGACTGGAATATACATTTTTCAGAAAGTGAAAGATTGCATCTCCTGTATTTTTATTAGTTTGAAAGCCAAACTGATGAACGTTTAAAGTTTTATGAAGTCAGAAATTTCATCATTCTAGTTTTAACCAGTTTTTCCATAATTTTTCCAAGGGTTGGAATAAGTGAGATAGGTCTAAAATTTGATGGATCAGATGTGTCACCACCCTTATAAAGAGGAATCACGATGCTGGTTTTCAGAAAGGAAGGATATATTCCCTTGGCAAAAAATCATTTATGAGGTAGACCAACAATTCTTACTTGTGTTGATGTTCTATCTTTCCTGCCACTCTTCTATTGTTCTCTGCCTCTCCTTTTTTTTTTTGTATTTTCATCAACGTTGGGTCTAGCATCTAATCTAATCCGTTCCTTCACCAGGAAGTCAATATCCCACATTCCTGGGAATACCCAGTAGAGAGCTACGTCATGGTCTATGAAAAATAATAAAGAAGTCATTTCAAAGACGAATACCTCAACATTATCCAAAGCTGAGTGAAAGTCGAAAATTGTGTCTCCTTCGATCGAATCACTACAAGTATATGACAACAAGAATAATAAAGCAAAACGGGACGGAAGCAAACTGAAATGGATATCCAGAAATACATCTACTTGTATGAAGCAATGACATCCATTTACAAGTGGTGTAAATAGCTGGACGAATATTTTCAGAGCGATAGTGATTAGATATATTGTCATCCATTTCTTTTGTAAATCTGGTTAGATAGTCAATGTATTTTTTTATAATACAGTCGAGATGGAGTGGTGTTGGAGTGTATAAATGTGTTGTTTGTCGATAGACAGAGAATACTGCGGTGGTGGGGCCGTTAGACCACTTCATCAATTCATTTTGTTTTTGAAATACCAAAATATTGATAAAAACTTTGAGTATTTTTTCTCTACTATCATAAGTAAATTAGATGAGATTGCGCCAAGGAAAACTGTTGTTATAAAACCAAGATTTCAGGAATGGTGGAATGATAGAATTAATGATGCTATAAAGCAAGGGGATACTAGTTATAAAATATATAAGGAAAATAAATCTCTTAAAAATAGGGATATATACAAACACAAGTAGTTAAAATTATACGCGAAGAAAAGAAAGCATTCCTTGAGAATAAGATAGATGGTAGTAAAAACAATTCCAAAAAAATGTGGGAAACTTTGAAATCGATATCAACGAAAAAAGAATATAAACTGGAAAAAATTGAAATCGAAGATATAGAAATAAACGAACCAAAAGAAATTTCTAATGGCCTAAATGACTTTTATCTAGTTAATACCTCATTATTAACGGGCAAGCTTCCATCGGCCCTTAAGCTGTCAACAGTTATACCCATACCTAAGGTCTCCAACTCCAATAAAGCTAGTGATTTAAGACCAATTAATATGTTAGCAACACTAGAAAAATTAATCGAAAGAATAGTCTATGAACAACACATATAACAGAAAATAACATTATATATTCAAACCAGTCAGGTTTTAGAACAGGCCACAGCTGTGCAAAATGTTCTATATGACTGGAAGGAAAACTACGACAAAAATATTATGATTGGAGCTGTATTCTTGGACATCCAACGCGCATTCGAAACAATTGACAGGGCCAAATTAATGATCAAACTAGAGAAGTATGGTATAACTGGAAAAGCACTCGACTGGCTCACTGATTACTTACAGAACAGAAAACAGGTAACTAAAATTAACGACACTATATCAAATGAAGTCCTAAATAAAAACGGCGTACCTCAAGGAAGTATATTGGGACCATTGCTGTTTCTGCTGTATATCAAAGATATTGTTCACTCGGTTGAAAACTGTCGAATCCATTTGTTTGCCAATGACACGTTATTGTATTACTGTTCTGAAGATATACAAACCCTAACAGATACACTCAATGCGGAGCTGGAAAATATTTTACAATGGTGTAATGGTAGTTTGTTGAAACTTAATGAAAAAAAAACTAAATTCATGTTAATTAGCAACCGCAAAAAGTATGCCGAGTTCAAAGATAATAATCATAGGATTAAAATTGGTAAGGAGGAGGTGGAAATGGTGGATAAGATTAAATACTTAGGCATTATTATCGATAGAAATTCAACTTTCAAAGAACACATTTCATATATAACCAATAAAATATCAAAAAACATAAATTTCTTGTTTAGAATGGCACCATCTTCAACACCTTGGTCTAGAAAAACAGTATATAATACGATAATATTGCCCCATTTCACCTTTGCTTCGTCTATACTGTACCTGGCAAATAAAAATGAGATGGGACGGATGCAGAAATTGCAAAATAAAGCCATGAGAACTATATTGAATGTTCCAAGAGACTCGTCCATCAAGTCCATGTTACGTACATTGAATTGGCTCTCGATACAACATTACTTGGAGTACCATACTATGATTTTAATCCATAAAATGAAAATGTCATTAACCCCATCGTATCCGTCATCTAAATTAGTATTCAACAGTTTGCACAACTACAACACACGAAGAAGAGCTGATATACAAGTCTCAACAAAAAACAAAAAAGCTCAGAAAAATATATTTTCCATAAAGACATAGTGCGTTACAATGAATTAGGAGATTTCTTGAAAACCTGCGGCACTATTACAACTTTCAAAAAAGAATTGAAAATATGTCTGTTACGCGAGTGTCACTATTACTCTAGCCTACCTACCCAGTTCAGAAGTTTTAATGTGTTTGAATTACAATGTTTCTACTATTGTTTTTCTATTGTATAATTTATTTCTTACATCTTTAGTGTGATATATTTGTTATACTTGTGACTGTATTTTTACTTTGACAATGTGAAATTAGCTTTATGTTCTAAATAAATAAATAAAATAATATGACAATGAAAAATAGTTTTCAATATACGTTTTATTTCAATACAAAACTCACAAAAAATGTAAATATTTGATCCAAGAATTGTGTTTATTAGGAAATCCTAACCATTTGACATAATTTTTTTCCTCTTCTCTTCAGTATCTTTTCGACAAGGTACACATCGGGTTTTTGGATTTTATATAATTTATTCTCATGGAAGTAACCTTGAATGGGATTCTTATCCAGGAGGATGTGCTGTTGACTTTTACAATTTTAAATAGTTCCGTAGTGTAGTTGGCTAATTCGTATTATGTCATTCAAGACCTTTTGTACGATGTACTCTATTGGTATGATTGGAAGGATATCTATCCATTTGTGATATACATAATTTATTGAAAACTCTTTGTAGATCCAGGTTTTTAATGTTCGAATGACTCACTCCGCCTTGGTTGCCTTCATCAATGATAAAAAATCACTATTGACAAAATTCCTACCCTTGATCACTTTGTATGTATTTTGTAGTACACTTGGCATCTGCCAATATATTTTTCATGGCACCAGTCTTTGCCTTGACCGGCTTTGATAGATATTTCGAATAACAGCAATAACCATCAAAATATAACCATGAACTTCGTTACTTTTGGCATAGGGATGAATTTCGGCGGGATCGATTTGCCATGAATCTCCTACACCTTTGAGGATAGTAGATAGTAGAAGTTACGACCAACTTGTGTAACTCAACAGCTTGTCGTTTGACATTACTAGCCATACTGATGCTTCATTGTAGTTGTATCAATATATTATAACTTCTTCACGAAGCTCTTGTAATATCGATAAATGGAATTCAAGAAGACATTATCTGGTACTCACTATGTATATTTTATGAATGATTTATCAGAATATCTATCAACCATCCATAAGTTCTCGAAATGGCTTCGATTTATTAGAAGTACAGCTTGGATGTTACGTTTCATTAAAAGGGTAAATAGTATTCCACTGGAGAGAAAAGAGCTTTCCGTTGAAGAATTAAATGAAGCAGAATATGTGTGGATCAAAAAGGCAAAACGAGATACTTAAAAAAAAAATGAATTTTTGAATGACTGAAGAGCAATAAAAAAAGTAGCAAGATAGGTAGTTTATGTTCGGAGTTGTCACAAGTAATTATGGTTATTGGCAGTAGGATTGATCTGGCATCAATCCATAAAAGAGCAAACAAAAAAAACCTATAAATTTACATCGAAACACTTAATTACTTATTCAATATTTCTTGTTCTCAATGAGCTACGGCAAAGATTTTTGGTTGTCAATGCAAGAGCAGCAGCAGTGAAATCCGCGTTTTTGAACTGTACTTTTGGCATTGTAAGAATAGAAAAGTCAAACCGGCATTATGCAAGAAGGGGGAAACCAAAAACAATTTTCTGTGATAATGCGACAAATATCCCGGAAGCGTATAATGAAATTCGAAGAGCAAAAAATGATCTTGAATAACTTATTTGTAAATTCAATGACCTCAGATGCTATAAACTTCAGAATCAATCCTGCCGCAGCCCCACACATGTGGGGGGTTTGGGAACGTTTGATTGGATCTGTGAAAAAGGAAAAATTGTATTCCGTCAATCGTTGAAAGATTAAACTCTCCAAACGTATGATATGTCACAATTGGTAGAAGGAAAGAAAAAGATGTTTAGTAGTGAGAGCCTTTCACCTAGAAATTTCACATCCTTTGAATTCAGATTCTTACATTATGGCAACGAAAATAATTATAGCAAGAGGGAAACCAAAAACCATTTTCTATGATAATGGTCTGAATAACTCTTAATTTATAAATTCCATGATCTCAGGTGCTATAAACTTCAGATTTAATCCTGCTACATCCCCACAAATAGTAGGTGTTTGGGAACGATTAATTGAATCTGTGAAGAAAATAATAGGAAAAATTATATACAGACAATCATTGAAAGATGAAACTCTCCTAACACTTTATGCAGAAGCTAAAAATATTGTCAATTCCCGACCACTTACAATTTTATCCACTGATTCCACATATATCGAACTTCTAACTCCAAATCATTTTTATATAGATTTGAGAATATTGATAGTTCTATTGTTGAATTGGATCCTGACAGTAATTTCTTGAGGTGGGGAAGGATAAAGGCAGAAACATTGAAAAATCAAATGAGAATGTGTTTTATTTCCAAAAAGAAAATGGTATTAACAAATGTACAAAAATATAAATAAATAAAATCTATACACATACATTCAGAGATAAAAATATAAACAGAACAAAAATAACAATTCATTTCTATAAGGTATCAAAATAGTATTCTCCATAAATATTCAGAAAAATTTGAAGAATTAGGCATATAAGGATAAGTGTTATTTTTTGCCCAGGGTATTTGTATACTACAATTGTTTTGCATATACAGGAGTATTTATCTAGGCTGTGCATTAGAGCTTTTTCAACTTGCAGTTGGATAAGAAACTTGAAATTTGGTACGTTGTCATAATCAATATGTCCATTCTACTTAAAATATTTTCAGTCCTACAGCTATACAGGGTGTGCCAAAAGTCAGTATCAACTTTCTTATTTTTAATGGAAACCTACATTTTTTTCACATGGTTCGATTGGCCTTCTAATGCAGAGTTTAGACGACCTGAGTTAACTTATATATTACAGTTTTTGACATACGTCGATTTTTCTGAAAAAAATTACTCCGTAGTGGTTTAAGAAAATAATTGTTATTTCACAAACCGTTGAAAATGAGAAAACCAAATTTGTATAGCAGTTAGCTGGAAGTCCAGACTAACTCCTGATGTTCCATCGACGGTCCCACTTTGTACCATATGAGCGCAGGCGATTTTCAAATATCACATTCAAAAGTTGTCAAAAACTATTTTTTTCAAATGGTACCTACTATTTTTTTTGACACCATTCGAAAGAAAATTTAATTTTAGGGTGAGTTATGAAAGCATGCCCTAAAATCAATCAACCTCTATCGAGTTATTCAATAAAAATCAAGGAATGCCCTATCTTGCCAAGAGATTCTTCGATTATTCAAGTATGCCATTGAAAGGTATATTCTGTGAAAACGAGTTGTGCTAATTCTTAAATAAAATTGATTCGAAAATGGAAAATTAACCAAACAAAGTTGTGTTAGACTTGTTTGTAATCCATGTCAAAAAATTATTCAGCGAACTGTCCATGAGTTTCATTTGAAATATCCAAACTAAGTTTTCACGGAAAATAATTTGAAAATTTTTGGGACTCATTACAAGAGTCAAACCACTAACTGGCAATGAAGGTTATCAAATTACCATTCTCGGCTATTTTCAAACCTATCCTCAAGCCTCAATACAAACGGCGTCTTCGGAATTGGGATTTTAATACTCTGCAATATAAACTTACACCCTCATAAGCTACATCCTTTTTCATTCATAAGACTGCAAAAATTACACCCAGGTGACTTTTCCCGTAGGGTAAACTTTTGCGAGGATTTATTACTCATAATACAAGATCATGCAGGATTCTCAGAAAACATAATTTGGACTGATGAGGCAAAATTTTGTCACCAGGGAGTTTACAATAGGCAAAATCGAAATTTTTGCGTTTCTGAAAATGTACATAGGGAGCTTGAAGTTAAAAACCAAGTACAATTTCGAATAAATGTGTTTTGTTTAGTAATGAACCAATAGGTACGCCATTTTATGTAAGTGAAAATTTAAATCAAGAAAGGTTTTTAGAAATTCTTTAAAACGTAGAAACATTTCGTGAAAATTTGCCACTGGCTAGAGCCATGGTACCAGATGGATGGGGCACCAACGCACAATACAAGAACTGTGGATACCAAATTGAAATCCTTTTTCGATCACTGTTTGTGGGGAAATCGAGAACTATTTCTGTGGCCTGCAAGATCTCCAAATCTTACCCCTTTAGACTTTTATATTGGTAGCGTAAAAAATTTGGCTTATTCTTCACCAGTTCGTAATATAGATGAATTGAGACGTTGGAAAGTCCCAATCCCAACAAAATCAGAAGTGCTACGCAATCTATTGAGAGTAAAAAAATGGAATGTCATAATAAACAATTATGTTAGGGTTAATAATAATTTGTCATTTGAAAAAATTGAGTTATTGACCTTTTTTTAGTGCAACATTTGAAAATCGCCTACGCCCATAAAGTACAAAATGGGACCATCAACGGGACATCAGAAGTTAGCCTGGACTTCCAGCTAACTGCTCCACAAATTATATTTTCTAATTTTCAATGGTTTGCAGGATAGTTTTTTTTTCGTAAACTATTACGGCGGTAATTTTCCTCACAAAAATCGACATATGGCAAAAACTGTAATAGATAAGTCAACAAATCTCAATTTGTCCAAACTCAGAATTAAAAGGCCAATCGAATCATGTGGAAAAATGTGGATTCCATTCAAAATAGGAAAGTTGTTACCGATTTTTGGCACACCCCGTATACCTGTACGACTAAAAATATTTTAGGTTGAATGGATATGATCGATTATGACTGCAAATTGAAAAACCTCTAATGCATAGTCTACGTAAATCACCCTGTATATTCACATCTCTCATTACACAAAGTTCCAAGAAGTTTTGTTAGAATATTATTGCCACTTCAAGTAATATCTTTTAAGTACAAGAAAAAGTATTTGTAGACCATATTTCCAGGATTGGGTACATCAAAATGAAAAAAAGGAACCCTTATAATATCATCCATGTGTCTGTCACAAACATTCAGAAATTGAATTATGTAAAAAGTTTTATTTTAACAGATACCACATATTTACAATATTTTTAAAACAGTTTTGTGATTGCTACTACTGAAGATATTCATAATAATAATACTAGATAAACTATTAATTTTCTAAGAAATGCAAGTTCATGTTAAGTGAAAAATATGAAAATTGAGAAAGTAGAACAGGATGTACCCAAAAAAGTAGGAATTCATTACACCGAACATGTTCAACAGTTTGATCTTTGAGAAGGAATAAAACTAATTGGACAATACATTTTTTGGAAGTCTTTCATATAAAAAGGTGGTAAAAAACCATTAGTGCACAAATCCTATTTGCACTGAACCACATTTTTATTGTTACGGTTGTTATAATAGGTAGATTTTTAGTCCAATATATTATATTATATCAATGTGCTTCAGCAATACCTACTGGGATATTCTTAAACTCAACTCAGAATTAGAAAAGAAATAGCAAAAGTGTAATTGATTTTTTGGCAGAATAAATCTGCAATCACATAATTATATTCATGAGAATAATACTATAGTTTCAGATAAAAATACATTCTAAATTCTAACTACACCCCATGTTCACCTTTCTGCTGTATTAGTTTAGGTAGGTTAATACCAAATCACAAAATTATTAATTATTCGGGTGGTAAGAATATTTATTCATTCAGCAAATGACAGATCTAAAATAACTTTCAACCAATTTGAACCAACTATAGTACCTAATTTTTTATTAAGAGCTATTTATGGAATCCATAAACAATTCTGCCTTCAGTGCCGTTGGTGCAAAAAGAGTTGACATATATATTGCGTAATTTACCACAACATGCGGAAAATCATCCACTATGTGCCGTATACAGCTCCAAATCTTAAGTATCGTGAAGGGCTCAGCCAAACCACTTCTCCTTCATAAGAGAAGAGATTGACACCAAAGTTGGTTATGTTGCAAGTACTTTTTGGTTTAAGGTAGTGTGGTTAGGTTTAGAATTGCTCTTCTGTTGTATTCAGAATTTAACTAAATTCGGCATTATGATAAGAAAACGATCCAATTAAATTTTTTAATAGCTACGGAAAACCAGTTAAGATATTGGTGGCATTTGTAATTTTATACATTTAACATTGAGCCTTAAGAGAAATCAGAGGTTTCATTGTATTTTAAAGTACTACTATTACATGCTCTCAAGCTTTTAAGGATCTAAAATGTTTCTTAATTATTTTATCTTGTTCCCTGCTTATTTAAATCTGAACGATACTTTTTGTAAAATACGATGAAACCTGTGATTTCTTAAAAGGTTCAATGTTAAATGTAATAAATTACAAATGCCAATGTTTTTATTGGTTTCTTCAAAAATTCATTTGGATTTTTTTCTTACCATAATCGACTACTTTGCAGAATTTCATTCAATTCTGAATAGTAATTCTAAAACCGACAGAATTACATTACAACATTGCAATATTAACAAAAAACCCAATCCATACTTCCATTCACTGCTCCATGTGTCATAATAATCCTAATAATATTCCTGCGATATGAACACTTATAAACACATATCACTTTGGAATGAATAGGCGAGCTAAATACTCCATAATTAATATGCGAGTTCTCACTCACTGACCTACATACAAAACAGATGCTGGTCATAACACACCAAAGTTCGGTGCTCCATTCAATAGCTTATCGTTGAAGGTTTTGATGCACAAAAATTCAATAAATTACCTCGGGCTAAAATTTTGCCTTTTCCACATAGAAGACAAGAACATTTTATTTTCTGCATCTTGTGGTAAATCAGCCAGTATATATATACACTAAACATTATCAACCTTAACACCTATTTTATAACTAGAATTGGGCTCCTCCAAACTAATCCTTATGTTGTTCTCAAACCTGTTTTTTATAGTTGAAAATTGCATTATATCTTTTGGTTTACATTGTAACCAAAACCGGTCGAATTCGTAAAATAAATAACTATAAAACTGATGAAAGTGTCGAAGTGAGGGTAAACTTTTAGAAGTGCTGTACACATAAGTTTTTGCACTACCATCTTTGAGCAAAGTCCAAGCCAGGCTTGTCAAATTTATCCCAACAATTGCAAAGCAGTACCCATAAACAGGGTGGTGTGAGTGCGAGAGAACATGTTGGGCAGGGATTCGGTGTTCACTAGCGAAGAAGAGCAAGTTTTCAAGGCCCAACAGTCCCATCCCACGAAAATCTGTTTTTGGATCTTCCCCTTGAAATCCAATATCTTGCCATTGTTTTGTTACTCGCCCTGAAATCAAGTGATATAGGTACACAACCCTTTTTCATTGTAATTACAGAGGACACTTGATGAAAACCTAGTGTTTACAGCAAGTGGAATATTTGTATATTATGTCTAGAAGAACCAGATCGTGAGTGTTTGAAAGAACCAAGTGCAGATAGATGATTGAATCTCAGATAGATTGTAGGGTGGTCGATATGGCTCTTCAGCCTCTGCTTCCTTCGACCTATACGATCTTTTGTAAATTACCCTTCATCTCTTCAAGACCCGAGATTTCGAGACTCCTTGCGAAGTGTATCAGTTTCCTGGAAGATAAGTTCCTGATATCTGAGGGTGTTAATGAAACCCCTTCGAGGAACTTGTGCCTTTTGCAAAACAGCGCTTGGCAGTCGTAAAGCAGTAACAGCACTGTCCACTGTTTGATCTATGCATTTTTTGAGGTAATATCTCAGAGGACAATGTCCGGTGAGCAGTCCCATTACCAGTTTCAAGTCTTTCTCGTCCAACTCGAGAAGCTGTTTAGCTTTCTTTGGCGATGGGCTCAGAAGCTGTTTTGCTTGTCTTTGTCCTGGACCTTATTTCAGTGGGTTTTGATTTGGTCAGCTTCCCAGCACCGAAACTCTTCCTTGGAAAGACCACAGAAGGGTTCTGATCCAGGAAATTCAGTGTCTGCCCCTTCCTTGGTAAGGCTGTCTGCTTCCTCATTGCCATTGATTACCTTGTGACCTGGCACCCACACCCACGGTTTTTATAGCAAACAAGTAATAAATCTTATGAATATGTATGGCATGCAACGAATTGTGAATGTTTTCACCAGAGTTACAAACACAAGTGAATCTCTAATTGATTATGTAATAACTAACGTAGAAAATGTGAAAGCAAATGTACATCATTCTCCAAAAATCAGTGATCATTCTATTATATCTGTTGCATTGAATAATAATAATATTAATGGGAATATCGTAGATACGATAAAGTTCAGAAATCTCAATGAAGACAACTTGTTTGCTATAAAAACAAGATTACTTGATGTATATTGGATTTTTAAAGATGTAAATGTCAACTCTTTAATGAATAATCTGTATGATAACTGTGAACTGATTATGAACGAAGTAGCACCGATTAAATCTGTTGTATATAAGAGCAAACTTTGGTATGATGAGGAACTGACTAACATTGCAAGGGAAAGAGATAGGGCATATAAAAACTTTAAAAAAATGGATGCTGATAAAACTGAATATTGAGAGAGGTATAAATATTATAGAAATCACTTTGTAAATACATTGAAAATGAAAAAACTATATACTATGAGAATCAAATTGATAAGTATAGGTACGATGCTAAACAAATGTGGAAAAATTTGAAGAAACTTATAAAATGTGAGAAAAAAACTAATTTTGAAAAAATAATATTTAATATCAATAATGAAATCAAAATAGTGAGAAAGGAAGCTGAAATGGCGAGATATTTCAATATATATTTTGCGGAGAGTATAAGAGATATTGTTGAAAGTATACAAAATCAAACATGGATTGAAAACAAAGAAAGAAAAAGTCAAATTCAAATGTCGAAATTCAAAACCTTGAATATCAAAGAATTAGAGAACATTGTATCTAGCATATCGAACAAAAACAATGATGAAATATTGAGTATAAAATTCATCAAGGGCACTTTTGTTATTATAGGCAATGCAATTCTAAACTTCATTAATGTCTCACTACAAACTGGTACATTCCCTGAGAAATTAAAATTAACAACAGTAACACTGATACCAAAAATTACGAACACAATAGAAGCGATAAATTTTCGTCCTGTTAATACATTGCCCGGGCTGGAAACGATTTTAGAAATAGCAGTGTATAGACAAGTTGAAGAATTTTCAGATCTCAATAAAATAATCATGTTGAATCAATCAGCTTTCAGGAAAAAACACTCATGTGAAACATCATTGCAACTATTTCCAAATGGAAAAAAAATATGGATCAGGGAAATTATATTGTGGCTGTTTTTGTTGATTTCAAAAGGGCTTTCAAAACTATCGATAGAAGCATTTTGTTAAAAAAGTTGGAAATATTGGGTTTTGCTGGTGACATGCTGGGATGGTTTAGGAATTATTTGGGTAATAGAAGGCAGCGGACCAAAGTGGCTGATTCAGTGTCTGAGAAAATAACAATTCAATCGGGAGTACCGCAGGGCAGTGTGTTGGGGCCGCTCTTATTCATTTTGTATTTGAATGACATAGGCTTGAGTAATATAGAGTGTGAATTAAAAAACTATTAACTAATTTCTGAAAGTAAATTAAAAATAAATAATACATTGAAAATATTGGAAACATTTTTGAAAATGAACAAACTGAAATTGAATGCTCAAAAAATGAATAGCAAATAAATATAAATATGATCATATAAACATTAATTAATGACATCGAAATAAAAATAGAAAATACTAATCTACAAATTATAACTGAATTCAATTACCTTGGATTCATTGTAGATAATAATCTGAATTTTCATCAGCATGCCCAGTACATAAAAAAAAATGTTTTTCTTTTCAAGAATATCTAGTCAATTCTCCATAAACTCTCGAATTACTTGCTATAATTGCATCATTCAACCACATTTTGATTATTGCAGCTCATTATTATACTTACTCAATTTGAATGAAAAATCTCAATTACAAAAAATGCAAAATAGAGGGATGAGGATAATTCTGGGATGTAATAAATTAACACCTATAGCTTCAATGCTGGATGCACTGAAATGGTTACCAGTTACTAGCAGATTGTATTATATGACTATGACATCCATCTTCAAGATAACCCAGGGAGGTCAACCTGAGTATTTTAACGAATGTTATTTTGAATCAGAACATCCACAATTATGCCACTAGAAATAGGGTAGATTTCCATATAAATAGAACAAATCTGAAAATGGCCATAAATTCTCTGTTCTTTAAGGTTTAGAATCCTATAATAGACTTCCACAAATGATAAAAAATGGAAGGTCAGTAACAATGTTTAAACACAAACTAATTGAACACATCAGAAATCAACCCAATGTTGTTTAGGAGGCAGACAATATTAGTTCTATATTCATGTGAATTCTTATTGATTTGAAATACTTTACTGATGTAATTCTTTTATAGATACTTACATATTAATATTAATAGTGATGTCAATTTTATAGTCATATAAGGATTGTAAAAATCTTAAGTGAATGTACTTTGAATAAGTTAAATGTTTTTACTAGTGTATATTAGGGATTCTTATTTAAATAAACTACTTACTTACTTACATCAGAGTGATCTGATTGTTCGTAGCCAGTTGTCTTAGGGAGAGTTTACAGTCCCAAGTCAGACTAGACTCACAAGTGTGTGACTTCAGAGCTTTTAGGCTACTTGGCTATCTGATAGGATATAGATTTTTGCCCCACTGGAGACTTTTGCAAGGCATTCTTAGGCGCAAATTTCTATAGCATGGATTTCTGCTTGAATAATTGTTGAGGCATTGCCTGTTTTGAGAGCCTAAAACTAGAACCCCATACTCCCACTCCAGCCCTTTCGTCCATCTTGTTGAGGCCTGTTCTTGTGTATGGTGTTTGTTTTTAACCACTTCATAATTCACTTAGAAGTCGTGCCTAGCTGGCATAATATCTGATGACTTGTACCTGGATTCTAGGGAAATATTTTCCAGAATCTTCAGAAGTCCTATCAGATTTCCAGCTTTCAGTGATATCTGGTGCAGTCTGAAGGCACTCATTGCACTTCCTCCATTACTCACAATTGCAGTGGCGGAAGGTTCAGCATTAACTCTAATATGCTTTAGTGGGGCAAGTTAATATTGTCCCTGTGATTCCCAGACACATTTTGCAGCTTGATTTGTGTCGAGTATGTATTGGTGTGAAGTTATCCACAGATTTCTAGCCACACATGCTGACGTAGTGGAAAATTAAAATCTGTGGCTAGGTTACATATTTTTCAGCACCCGGACTAAAAATCTGTGGCCGGAAATATTCAACATATATATGTGATCTGGAATTCAACAGCTTTCGATATCATCATGATATCAGTCGATATCAAACATGGAATCATGTCAATTTATATTATGAAAGGGACCTCTTAAGATGACGTCACTTTTCTACGGAAATGTTTCTGTCACTAACAGACTTTTGAACAAATGATTTTTACAATGGGGATTGCGTTAGTTCTTCACACCCTTTATTAAATCAGTACTACAAGAGGTGCGTTCATGAAAATTATAAGAATTATAGAATTTCAGGTTGATAACCGTAATGGAATCGTTTTCTTGTCACCCATACAGTTTTCGCGAAAATGATTTTTTATCGAGTAACAACAATTCTTTACACCCTCGTAAAATCCGAACCCCATGATGTGCGTTCATGAAAATGATACAAATTATAGAGAATTGTATGCTTAATGTCGTAGTGGAATCGTTTTTCTTGTCACCCCACAGTTTTCGAGAAAATGATTTTTTATCAGGCGTCGTCAAATTTTACATCCCTCGTAAAATCAGAATCTCACGATGTGCGTTGATGAAAATCATACGAGTTATAGAGAATTTCATGCTGATTGTGGTAGTGGAAATGTTTTCTTGTCACCATACAGTTTCGCGAAAATGATTTTTTATCGAGTAACAACAATTCTTTACACTCCTCGTAAAATCGACCCCATGATGTGCGTTCATGAAAATCATACAAATTATAGAAATTGTATGCTCAATGTCGTAGTAAATCGTTTTCTGTCACCCACAGTTTTCGAGAAATGATTTTTTATCAGGCATCGTCAATTCTTTACATCCTCGTAAAATCAGAATCTCACGATATGCGTTGATGAAAATCATACGAGTTATAGAGAATTTCATGCTGATTGTGGTAGTGGAATGTTTTCTTGTCACCATACAGTTTTCGCGAAAATGATTTTTATCGAGTAACAACAATTCTTTACACCCTCGTAAAATCGAACCCATGATGTGCGTTCATGAAAATATACAAATTATAGAAATTGTATGCTTAATGTCGTAGTGAAATCGTTTTCTTGTCACCCCACAGTTTTCGAGAAAATGATTTTTATCGGGCTCGTCAATTCTTTACATCCTAGTAAAATCAGAATCCACGATTGCGTTGATGAAAATCATAGAGTTATAGAGAATTTCATGCTGATTGTGGTAGTGGAAATGTTTTCTTGTCACCCATACAGTTTCGCGAAAATGATTTTTTATCGAGTAACAACAATTTTTACACCTCGTAAAATCCGAACCTCATGATGTCGTTCATGAAATATACAAATTATAGAATTGTATGCTTAATGTCGTAGTGGAATCGTTTTTCTTGTCACCCCACAGTTTTCGAGAAAATGATTTTTATGGGTGACAAGAAAACATTTCCACTACCACAATCAGCATGAAATTCTCATAACTCGTATGATTTTCATCAACGCAATCGTGAGATTCTGATTTTACTTAGGGAAAGAATTGACGACGCCCGATAAAATCATTTTCTCGAAAACTGTGGGTACAGAAAAACATTTCACTACCTTAAGCATCAATTCTCTATAATTTGTATAATTTTCATGAACGCATCATGGGTTCGATTTTAAGGAGTGTAAATAATTGTTGTTACTCGATAAAAACATTTTCGGAAAACTGTATGGTGACAAGAAAACAATTCTACTACCACAATCAGCATGAAATTCTCTATAACTCGTATGATTTTCATCAACGCATATCGTGGATTCTGATTTTACTGAGGGATGTAAAGAATTGACGATGCCGATAAAAAATCATTTTCTCGAAAACTGTGGGGTGACAAGAAAACGATTTCACTACGACATTAAGCATACAATTCTCTATAATTTGTATAATTTTCATGAACGCACATCATGGGGTTCGGATTTACGAGGAATGTAATGAATTGTTGTTACTCGATAAAAAATCATTTTCGCAAAACTGTATGGGTGACAAGAAAACAATTCCACTACACAATCAGCATGAAATTCTCTATAACTCGTATGATTTTCATCAACGCATCATCTGGGATTCTGATTTTACTGGGATGTAAAGAATTGACGATGCCGATAAAAAAATCATTTTTCGAAAACTGTGGGGTGACAAGAAAACGATTTCACTACGACATCAAGCATACAATTCTCTATAATTTGAATAATTTTCATGAACGCACATCATGGGGTTCGATTTACGAGGAGTGTAAAATTGTTGTTACTCGATAAAAAATCATTTTCGCGAAAACTGTATGGGTGACAAGAAAAACAATTCACTACACAATCAGCATGAAATTCTCTATAACTCGTATGATTTTCATCAACGCAATCGTGGGATTCTGATTTTACTAGGGATGTAAAGAATTGACGATGCCGATAAAAAATCATTTTTCGAAAACTGTGGGGTGACAAGAAAAACGATTTCACTACGACATTAGCATACAATTCTCTATAATTTGATATAATTTTCATGAACGCACATCATGGGTTCGGATTTTACGAGGAATGTAATGAATTGTTGTTACTCGAAAAAAAAATCATTTTCCTAAAACTGTATGGGTGACAAGAAAAACGATTCCATTACGGTTATCAACCTGAAATTCTATAATTCTTATAACTTTCATGAACGCACCTCTTGTAGTACTGATTTAACAAAGGGTGTGAAGAACTGACGCAATCCCCATTGAAAAAATCATTTGATCAAAAAGTCTGTTAGTGACAGAAACATTTCCGTAGAAAAGTGACGTCATCTTAAGAGGTCCCTTTCATAATATAAATTGACATGATTCCATGTTTGATATCGACTGATATCATGATGATATCGAAAGCTGTTGAATTCCAGATCACATATATATGTTGAATATTTCCGGCCACAGATTTTTAGTCCGGGTGCTGAAAAATATGTAACCCAGCCACAGATTTTAATTTTCCACTACGTCAGCATGTGTGGCTAGAAATCTGTGGATAACTTCACACCAATCGAGTATGTTGGGTTTTTGGCCATCATACTAATGATCCTGTTGGAGTCAATGAGGGTTTTCTTTTTTGTGGTAAGAATTATTTGTATATAATGTTGTTACTTATATAATATTCACCTTTAAATGTACCCACCCTATATATTTTAAACTGTCAAAATGGTAATTTTTCCAAAATCTGCACTCTTTTAAATCATTGTATTCATAAACTCCATCATTCGGAAAATACAACTAAATTGAAATGGCAAATTTTTTGAGGAAATGACCTTTTTTAGCAAATCAAATATGAAGAGAATAAAAACAAAATGTGGTTAGAACTATTTTAATTGCAAAGTTGAAAAATTAAACCCTTACTGACTTTTGAAGGGCCGTAAGTTTTCCATGCAGATTCTTGTTCAGCAGAACAAAATATGGAAGTTTCCCAAATTCTAAGAGCAAATTTACCAAATTTTTTAATTCACGAAAATTTATATATAAAAATGAAAATATTCTTCATGCTTACCTTCAAGTTTTTCTTTGGGCATCAGTTTTTCCCACAATTCATATAACTTATTCTCATGTTCAGGATTGTCACTATCATAATGTATAGTTCGCATCTCCTCTACCAAAGAAATGAGTTGCCTATAGCCCCATATTTGCTCAATGCACTTGCCAAAGCTGGTTACAAACTGATAATGTATTTTGGGATGGATTGTTTTTACTAGCAACACTGTGTTTACTGCCCCTTTGAGAATTTCTCTTTCATTAGCACCAGTGAAACGTTTATTATCTGCTATATCATTTAAATGTTCAATGAGTTGTTTTATCTGATGTGATTTGGATGTGATCAAAGAGTATTCTACTCCTTTGATTCTTGGAGCTCCGCTCACCTCTCCATAACAAATTCGTTGAAGCTCACATAATCCTGTAGTTTTTCTCAGAAACCATTTTATTACGGGACGAAAATAGTAATTGAAAAGCCACCACAGAGAGAAAGTCATGTTCAAAATATCATCGAAATGTTTTGATCTGTATCATTTCAAGCGCAAGTCCAAGTATATGTTTGCATTCAAATTAAGAATTAAGTTGACAGCGACCAGTGACACGTGACACATGAATTTATAGGTTTGTTTTGGTTCGCAGTCAAAATGGTTCTGAATCGGTTCAAAGCAGTAGGACAGTCGTGGCAAGGAAAACATCGTGCGAGCCCACTTCGAATCTACGAGTGTGCGACTGTTTTGAACGGTTCAGAATCGCTAGAACGGCGAACCAAAACAAGCCTTATAACAACGACAAAATACCAAAAGGCATTTTCGGAAACCTACTCGAGTTGACAGGATCCCTAACCTGCACGTTCGTTTTCCTTATCCGAGTTAAAGTTTGCGAACGCGCGTTGTTATTAAATAACAACGCGCGTTCGCAAACTTTGGTGTTGCTTACTCGATCACTGACTCAGGTTCGTCCAGGTCCAGCATAGCATAACCCTATGAAAAGCAGGGTCGTCAGAGTCGCTACAGCATAGAGATAGAATAGAAATCTCAATGCGCTACAGCTACAGACACCGCATGCGCAATACGAAAAGTTTAAAAATTATTTAAAGTTATGAGGAAAAGGAAAATTGCAACATTCCAAACAATAACGGCGTTAGCTTTTGATGAAGACGATGAGATATGTGTGTGTTATCTTCCAGTAAGATGAAGAAACAATACGTTTCTAAACAAAGACGAGTTTACATTGAGAATGATGAAGTAATTTTACGCCATTCCATTGAAGGTAAAATGAGACTGATATTACCTTCGCAAATTCTTCATTCAAAATTTTATTTCATAGATTTCCAGAGTCATTTTCGATTAGAAAGAACAAGTTGAAGTTAGGTTATGTTTTATGTTATGTCTTGTGTCAGAACCAGGACAAATAAGAAAAAGCTCAACATCTCAACCTGATACGTTCGTGAACTATATAGTATTGGGATAAGTGATCGGAGTATTCCGTTATGTGATCTATTGGAATCGAGTTGGTGAACCAGAGTAAGTTTCCGAAAATGCCTAAAGACGTATCTTTGACGCAAAGAGAGTTAACGTTATTTGAAAAGGAGGTACTAATAAGCTCTAGCCAATTAGAATCCTGTAGCATTAACCATGGTGATGTTCATGGACATGAATACACGTGGCCCACGTAACATACAGAGTGGTCCAATATACATTCAAAAGCCTGTAACTCTCAGATACCAGACTGCGCTAGTCCGCCACTGTCCAGAGAGAATGGTGGCCATGACATGTCCATATACGTCACTTTGACTCACAAATGATCTTTCATCTCTTTCTATTAGTGTCACCATTGTCTTATGGAGAATATACTCTCCTACTCAGATAACGTTAACTCTCTTTGTCTTTGACGTAGCTGTGGGGCAAGGTCAAGGTTATTGTGAGAACTAGGTGCGTTCTGATATTCCAATTCCGTAGGTCAAAAATTAAAATATTTTCAACTTTTGTGCGAAAAAGTTGTTTATACCATTAATAAGTCAACTGGGAATACCGAAAAGACTTTTACGAGGAGGGGGAATTAAATATTTTATGAATTATTT
This sequence comes from Gonioctena quinquepunctata, assembly GCA_018342105.1. Taxonomy (NCBI): domain Eukaryota; kingdom Metazoa; phylum Arthropoda; class Insecta; order Coleoptera; family Chrysomelidae; genus Gonioctena; species Gonioctena quinquepunctata. The sequence goes on from JAFIRS010000267.1 coordinate 775,870, forward strand.
TGTGAATATATGAACGGTTAGTACAAGTTGTACTATCGGAATGCGCCAATTCTTTGGTTTGTTTTACAGCTTGGAGATTTTGCGAACTAGAATTTGAATTTTGAGTCAATAATCAATAATTATTCAAACTATATCTTTGGAGATCATAATTGTAATTCGACGTAATGGAATTCAAAGTGATTTAAAATGAAGCTGAAATATTTTTTAGGTATAAAATCATAAGATGCCTGGAAACAAATGTTTTTTCAAACTGTTCCCATATGTATCCCGTATAAATAAATACATTATACCTACTTCACCAGTTTCCTAAGGACGAAATAATCAAAATAATTTGGCTGGAGAATTGTGAATTGAAGACCTCAGTTATGAAGGACCCCCGTGTGTGTAGTGTCCATTTTGAGTCTGCTAATTACGAAAGAGACCTTTCTTCTGAATTATTAAGTGTCGAGAGAAGGAAATGTCTCAAATCTTCTGCTGTTCCAAAAAGAATGTTATTATCTGGAACTTCCACAAAGCCACAAATAAAATAGAAGACACGGTGATTTGTAAGAAAGAAGTGAACAGCAATCCAACTTTTTCATACATTCCAATGATTATGTAGGTATCTCAACCTCATTACAAACCATTCGACTACGATCATTCAGGGATGAATTTGGAAATGGTACTACGGAAAATCGAAAGATTCAAGAAGTTATGTCTGCCAGACATAACCTCTGATCTCACGGGTCACAGTTTTTTTGTGTAAAAGTGTTGTGCTAAGTGATGTTGACCTTTGGATGGACGATGATTAAGGAGATCCAAAATAATCTGCTGGGCAGATCTAAATTCCCATAGTTCCAATTTATATAAATGTGATTGGGCTAGTAGACCAATATTTATATATTATAATGCAATTACAAAAATCATGAATTTTTCATCACATCTTCAAGTATTTTAATTTCGCGCTAGTGTGACGTAGCTGCGGGACAAATCACTCTGATAGCCGAGTACGTCCAACCCTTCCGACCTCCTATTTCGAGTGCGTTCCACTAAGCGCTCACAATGATCAAAATATACCTCAGTCATTCCACATGACGACCACGGTCGTTATGGTCGTGGCGAAAACGTCACTTATGACGTCATTAATTTCGCTCACGCCGAGCCCACAACGACTCATCTCAAGAGGTGGGTCGACGTGAGCGTTTTGACAAACTGAAAGCTTTTTTGAATAAGGCATGACACACTCGACGTACAGCTCTTACAGCAGTAGCTCGTCCTACGTTAAATCTGTCACAGACTGATCTATGATAAAAATGAAAAAATGGGTTTAATTTTATACTTGTGAATTATGGTACATAACACTGAAATAGTTCATTTAAAAAAAATTGACCTATAAGAATCTGTTGTGGCCATTTTCCAAAGAGCTATCATCAATTGATGACGAGAAGGAATTGTAGGACATCCGGGAACACATCGAACAAAATCTTCTTGTATCAGCTCATGTAAATAATTGAATGTACATCTTGAAAGTCTAAACAAATCAATAAAGAATTATATGAGTAAAATTTTCAAAATCTACAGTGTATTAAGTAACAAAAAATAATTTACCTGAAATGACTTTTAAATTCTTCATCTGAATAACGAGTAATTACATTATCGTAATCAATAATAGGTGGTCTAAGTTTTCGTTTTTCACGATTATATTTTTGCAAAATTGTATTCCATTCTTCGTCTGAGCTGGACGAACTAGTACTTTGTGAAACATTATTTCGACGCACCAACAAATTTCCGACTGTCGCCGTAAAAGGCATTTTTATTATATACGAACATAAATTAGTTAAATACTCCTCTAAAATTAAAGTATATATGTTTTTTTTTTCAATAAATCTACTTAACAAATAATCAATAAAACTTAATGATACTACTTACAAATTGTAACATAATCTCATCAACCTTTTGTTTTGTTTTTCTAGACGCGCCATTTGTATTATTTAAATGAACGCTCAAAACGCTCCAAAATCCATTCCACTTGAGTTTATGATTGTGACGCCCAGAACCAAGTGGAACTCTTTTCGTCCCCTTTCATATCTTCTTGCACTGAGGTGCGTTCGATTATTAACTCCATCGAGTAGAATTTACTAAATATCGTTCGAAAATCGCAAAGTTGAGTATTCGCTACCGAGTTAACTGTCGTAACTCTACAAAATAGCTGGGTTTATTTAACTCCAGAAAATTGACACACCTCTGGGGAACGGAAAATCTCTTTATGCTGCATCTCACATTCTCACAGCTAACCCAAGATTGAGATTATTTATGTGTATGTGTTCAATTCTGTTCACTGATAATATTGTAATCTTGGAGAAACATATGGTCTACAAAGTTCATACTGTGTCACTCGAATTCTTAACTTGGACTGTTTTTCTCCGGTTATCATCAACTTTCATTGTTCTTGCCCTTTTTCGTTTTTTTAACAATAACATAACCTATATTTCCGATGTCAGAACCTTCTGTCACTCGGAATTTGTAAACAACTCCAAATATATTCCGCACCGTTCGAATACTACATGAATAGTACTCAACTCCAGAGTAAATTTAAGAAACCCTCAAATACTTTACACTACTCTAGGAGTCTATATTCGAACGCACCTCTCTGGGCAGACAAACCAACGAACAACACACCTCATTTGTCATTTCTGTCACTTGTCATTCGTGACAGTGTGTCACATCAAAATTGTATTTTACAAAAGCAAAAGATAAAATCGGGAGTGAAAGAAGTACCCTTTTAAAGAATCGTGTGATTTTTTTATTTAAATTATTGTTAATAACTCTTTATAATCATTCAATTCGTTATAAGTTTGTAAATAATTTATTTATTAGTTTTGTGAGTTGCCGAAATTCGTCAAAATGGCAGCCACAAGAAGGTTACAAAAAGTGGGTATTCTTTTAAACTCCATGTCGAGTGAATATTTAAGTGCTCTTGTTTGTACCTTTGTCCATCTTCAAAACATTAATGTAATTCGTATTTTTGGCTCCAGGAACTAGGAGATATTAGGAATTCGGGGCTGAAGTCCTTCCGTGATATTCAAGTTGATGAAACCAATATTCTGACATGGCAAGGTCTCATAGTTCCGGTAAGTTGGAAATTAATTGATTTTAGAATTTCAAAGTACCCTTCTACTCTGAAAAATTTATTGCTGCTACTTTTAGATTTCAACAGCATTGAGTTATATTCCGAATCAACATACATTTTATATATTTATTTTAAAAATCTAATTTATCTCTCCTGAAATGAGAGATGACATACATGTATTCAGAGGTGGATGGGGTGTCTGCTCTTCAGACCTGATAAACTGTGATGTGCAGCCTAATTTGCTCCACCTAAGTTGGCCTAGCTTCCTTTCGCTAAATTGGCCCATCCTTAAAGTATGTCTGGCCCAAGTTGTAACAAATCTGATGGGATTTGTAGGATTTTTTTTCTGAATTGCCGACCGCCCTTATGTATTTATATTTATGGACTAAGTTGGCCTTTAGACTGATTGTCCCGTCCATTTTCATTCTTTATCATTTGTTTTTTTATTATTATGATTTACATAGTGTATTGATTATTATTATTTATTGTTCTCATTACAAACACCGATTGGTAATCACAAGTAATGGTAGTGGGGAAAGAAATAATATATATATATATATATATATATATATCACAACAAAAGATAACAAATATAGCAAAACAGAAATAACAAACAGACTATACCTAATCTAAGCTATATAATATACCTAATCTAAGCTAAATAAAGCAAACACAGTCAGATTTTTTTAGTTCTTTCAAGTTTGTGTCGAATAAATCTACAGTATCGGAAAGAATATATCTTGGGTATAGACATGAATCTATAAGAGTAACAAGGAAGGCAATTATATTATAATACCACATAATCAAGAGAAACGCAATGCTGCTCTTCCCTCCTGTTACCCCACTCGACTCTTCAACTGACTACGTCACAGAGCATCGTAGCATCGCTATTCGCTATTCGATATCCCGCTTCGAGCTATTCGAGGAGAAATTGTAATGCTCTCTCAATATTTAGCAAGCTATTCTTTGCACTCTCATTAAATCACAATACCCAAGATATATTCTTTCCGATACTGTATGTGTGCTTGCTTGAGTGATTGATTGCATATCAATAACATTTTGTTTATTGGTGATATACTGCCTGGATCTGTTTTGAATACATCATAATTCAAAATTCTTAAATTGATTTTAGGGACGTTTATGTATATGTACTTGATTAGGTCACAGTCTTTGTATTTTGTGTAATTAAAAAGATGATGGTATACAAATAACATTTATTTCTTCTATCCAACAAACTCTTGAAATCGAAGCTATCTAGCATGCACCTATATGAGACCATATATGGGTAAGTGTTATTTTTCCTGACATAAAGGTGTCTTAAGAACGTCTTTTGTACTTTCTCAATGCGGTCTATGTGTGTTTGGGCTGAAGGCATCCAGATTTGTGCTGCATATTCCAGATGTGGTCTCACTAAGGCATGATAGAGCTTGATAATTGTTCCCCGTTCGAAGGACTTGCTATTTCTGATGATAAAACCTAAAAATTTAAATGAGATTGACCGTCTTGGTGTAGTGCGAATTGAATTTCATATCACTCTGAAAGATAACCCCCAGATCTTTGATTACCCTCCTTTTTTCCAACTCAACCCCGTCTATGTTATAGGTATGTTCAATGATGTTAGTTTTCCGTGTAAAGGTCTCTACAGAGCATTTTTTCATGTTTGACATTTTATTATCTTTGAACCAATGACTAATATTTTTTATATGTCTGTAGTAAAAGGCAGTTTTGGGGAGAAGATATTATTTTGAAGAGTTTAAAATCATCAGCAAAGGGCAGTCCCATATATTATTATTTCATTATTATTTATTTATTATTTAGCCGTTTTGCTATACATTCCAATAATACAAATCAATTATAATCCTACTGATAATAATTAGAAAGAAAAAAAAATTCAAATGTTTTTTTTTCCCTACACTCTAAGTGAGTACACACTTGTATTGTGTAGTGAGAAAAAAGAAAAACAAAACAGCATAACATGAAAACCGACAATTTAAAGTCAGAAATAGGAAGAAGGAACGGAACAGTATAAACAATATAAAAATGGAGGGTTAATAGGAACAGAGTAAAACATACTACAATAGGCAGTAATTGTGTGAATCAAAATTCAACAGTGCAGTTAACATGGCTGTAAGTTGGTGAATAATAATAAATATACAAATTTTTTATGTTTCTATAATTCTCAAGAAGTCCCTATAATTACTATAGATATAAAGTTTAATGGCTGAAGTGAATTTCTTGAGGTTAGCATATTTTCGAATGGCGAGAGGTAATAGATTATATGCTTTAGGTTGAATATATGTTACAAAACGGTGACTAATGTTCTTGTTGTTAAGTGGTGTAACGAGTAGTTGGTTCAACGTACCACGTGTATTGTAACCATGATTGAATGTTTGCTGACAATGACCACTCTTATAGGCAGATATTAAAATTATGAAAAAATATAATGACCGAATATTAAGTATATCTGGAGAATACAGTGCATTTGTCAAGGATCGTTTTTTTCGTCTGAAGATAATTTTTAATATAAAATTCTGGATCACTTTGAGATTTTGTAATGAGTTTTCATACAGACCACCCCACACTAGTATTCCATAGCGTAGGAGTGACTCCACAAGTGATTTGTATATTATAAGCAACAGTTTAATCGACAGTATCTCTCTCAGTATATAAAATTTGTAAATCAGTTTTCTGAGTTTTGTTGTTAGATAATTGATGTTAGTTTCCCACCTGAGATTTTTGTCGATTATAATGCCTAAGTATTTGATTTGGCTAACTTCTGTGATGTTTTTATTTAGATTAGTGATGCTAATATTCTGGAACTCTGGCCTATTTGCATTATTGGCAGAAAAAGCTATATAGTGTGTTTTTTCAACATTCAGAGATAGCTGGAAAGCATTTAGCCAATCCATTATTATGTTTAGTTCTCTTTGGGCATGTAATTTAGCTTGTGACCAGGAATCACCCTCGAATAAGATCACAGTGTCATCAGCATAAGAAACAATTTTAGCATTTGATAGTGAAAGCATTGAATTGATGTAGAGTAGAAAGAGTACTGGTCCCAGTACCGTTCCTTGAGGTACACCTATCTTGACGGACTTTAACTTGTTGTCTATTATCTAAATAATGGCGGAAAACATCCAACACAGTACCACGAATCCCATTTGTTTCAAGAATAGAAAGGAGTTTCTGATGGTTCACTGTGTCGAATATTCAGAAAGGCAATCGGGCAGGGAGTTAATATACAATGTAAATAAAAGTGGACCCAAGGTACTACCTTGCGGTACACCTGAGGTAGCTGTTTACTTGTTTGGAGTATTTTTGCCTATCTTCACCGTGAGGGCCCAGTTCAACAGATATGATTTTAAAAACAGAAAAGTGGAGTGTGATATTCCCATGGCAACTAGTTGATCTAGGAGCAGCCCGTTGTCAACCTTGTCGAAGGCTTTCTCACAGTCTGTATAGATGACATCCAGTTGCTTTTTGTTTTTTATTGCTTCGGAGGCATATTGTGACAATATGCAAAAGTTTGAGACTGTAGATTTATCAGTGACAAAACCATGCTGAAATATAGAGATATTTGGTTTTAGAGCGCTTGTTAAGTTGGTACATACAATTTGTTCACATTTTTTTGCCATTACGTTAATTATGTTTATTGCTCTATAGTTGTTAATTTCATTTACGTTACCGTTATTTTTTATAAATAGGTGTGACCAGAGCTGTTTTTAGTGCATTAGGAAATTGCTTGCTTGATATTGATAAGTTGTAGATGTGCACTAAAGGCTAAACTAAAAACTATTGTCTGGGCCAGTTGACTTTTTTTGTTTTAGTTTCTTTTATGCTTACTAGAACATCGGACTCGGTTACTAAAGGTAGGTTAAAGGAAGATGCATCCGAGGCTGTCTCGAAACTGCCATGATTTTCTGAGACCTGATAGACAGAATGAAAGAATTGGGCAAACGCATTTGCAATGTCCCCAGGAGTGCTGTAGACTGAGCCATCCAACTGCATTTCTCCAGGCACTCCACTTGATCTAGAATTTGGAGCGTATAAATTGCCAGAAAGAGTTCAGATCTGATTTATGTTTGCCTCAATATTTTGTTTGAGCAATCTGTATTCATTATTAATTTGATGCTTTGTATCTTGTCTTAGTTCATTGTACGAGTTTTTTTGCACAGAGTCAGCTCTATTTTTTTGTATTAATTTTTGTAAATGATTTTTATTTCTTATTTTACGCACCAAGTCAGGAGAGTACCAGAATGGATATTTGGGTTTGTGTGCAGTTTATTTTACTACATACTTTGGTATGGCTTGGTCTACCATACTGTATATTATTTTATAAAACAGATCGAGACAGTCGTCGACAATCCCACATTCAAAAAGATCAGACCAATTGTAATCTTTTATTAACTGATATAATAAGGTGAAGTTACCTTTTCTGTAGTCTTATGCATACTGTTTCTTTAATGTGTCTTTGGTTTCAGGAGAGTCTTTCAGAGGTATATGAAATTCAATTGCTGGATGGTAAGGGTCCTCAGCTACTAGCGTGTTTTCGGCCCTATGAATATCTATTAAATTATAATTTGATATGAGTAGATCCAGGCACCTGTCCCTAGAATTTTTGATGTCATTATATTGGATTAGATTGTTGAAATTAAGAAACTCATGCAATAGTATACTCCTATCATTATCACAGTTTTTGTAAGTTGGTAAATTAAAATCTCCTAAAACTAATAGATAGTTCTGATCATTTAAAATACTTTCAAACAGGTAAAAAAAATTAATGTACATATCTAACTTAGAATTTGGTTGAAAATATACTACAGACACATAATAAATATTTTTCTTATATCTTAACTTTACTATAATACATTCAATATCACTATCTTTGGTGTCTACTATTTCATATGACATTTTTTTGTTGAAAGCTACAATGACCCCTCCGCCACGGGTAGCTGCAGTATTTCTGTCTCTTCGCACAACAGTGTATCTCTCATCAAATAGTTCTGAGTTATGGATACCTTCACACAGCCAGGTTTCTGTTAATCCAATTATGTCATACTCTTCCAAAAGTAGATTTTCATAAAAGGTTGAAGTTTTTGTTCTCAGACCTCTTGTATTTTGATAATAAATGTTACAGAAGGTGCTCTTTGCAGGAAGTTTTGGTAAGTTGCAATTAACTTCGGCTGCGGAACTGTCTCCTGTATCTGCGACAGTTTCTCCTTTTATATAAAAAACGCGAGACTAGAGATCCATTGGGCCAAATCTCCCTGCGCCATGCTTCACGGAAGTGTTCCTTATAATACAGTCCCCTCTTTTCTTCATTTGTAACCATTCTGGAGATAGTACAGCTGTTCACAAGTACACTGATTATCAAATCTCAGTTGAGTGGTTAGTTCATGAAGTATTATAATTTTGTTTGTGTTGTGAATCAGATTGTTTTTTCTGTAAATATGCTGTTCCCAGGTAATTTAGCATTCACCTTCAAATATTCTATCTTCTGTTATGGTAATAAAAAGAAACCTAATCAGATTTTGTCTTTGCTTAAGAATTTTTACCCTTTAATGCACCTCTCTGATATATTTTGACCATCAAAATAGTATATTATGCAACGATCATGTAATTATAGCTATTAATACACGAGCACGAGGTAAGTTACGACACGAGCCAAAGGCATTTCAGTATTTTTTTTTCCTCGGATGCTGGTCTCGTCGGCAGCTGGTCTCTTGGGCTTTTTGTGCCTTCCGGTTTTGTTTTACAGCACCCACTCCGTAACCCTACCAGTCTGTACAGGTTCTTCACCGGTTGGCTACTGTATTCTTTGGGGGTTAGCCTTGACTGTCGGAATATTGCTTGTCTTTTGTGGTCTAGTGCCTCGCATTCTGATAATATATGTATGGCCGTATCCATCCCTTTGTCACATTGTCTGCAGGAAAGTTCTCCCCAATTTGAGCAGGTGTCCTCTCATTGGGCTGTGACCAGTGAGAAGGTCCGTTATTGTTCTAACTTGGTTCCTACTCATCTTGAGTAGTTCTTTGTTTTGACGGTTCTATAATAATTGTTTTCCCGTGGTGCATGAGAGGGGCTTCCTTCCAGCGCTTTCTTTGTTTTTGTTTGACCATTCCCGTATGCAGCCTCGGATGGCCGATTTTGTCAGTCCGAGTGCAGGTTCTGGGCCAATATATGGAGTTGATGAGCCGTTCCTAGCTAGTGCATCATCTTTCACCACCAGGTTCCAGAGCAGTGGGGAGAGTACACCCTCCTGCGGACAACACCTGGTTACCCAAAGTACCCCTCCGCAGAACGTTGTTTTGAGGAATTGGACCGGATTTTGGCTCCCCAAAGGTGCTCCGTCCATTTCCTCCATCAGTTTTTCTTGGATCAGGTCCGCCTGCCAAGGGAAATCTCAGGATGACCTCTTTCACCGCCATCCTGAGTTTTTTACTGACCTCACTGTGTGTTCCAGAAGGTTTGGCCACCTTCCTGGGTTTTATTTGCCGTTTTTTTTCATCATTTACTAATACACTGAACTATTGAACTATTTGCTCAACAATATTCGATTTATGTTCCATGTGTAATTGAACAGGAATTCTGAAAAAACTCAAATTGTCACATTGTTTTTGACTTCCACAGTTCATTATACAACAAAAGGTCATCCTAAAAAATTCCAAAACCCTAGCCAGCTTACTTTTATAGTAAAAAAGACAAATACGAACTTCAAAACCAATTTTAAACACTTGGAACTGAAAAAAAACAAAACTAAGGTGTCAGGTCATGTCAGGTGTGTATGTACTCCAGCAACCATCTTGAATTTATTTTTATAGCATCACTTAAAAAAATTACCTTTTCTGTTGACCATAAAATGTTATTTATATGATGTATTTTTTAAGATATATGCCAATATTTTTATTATTTAAATAATATATCAAGGTTTTTTTTTCTTTGAAATTAATCATTGGTTATTCTCTACCTAATAAAAAAAATTATCAATAATGTAATTGTTTATTAATTTAACAATTAGTTACAAACAAACTCTGATTGATTTTTTTTAATGGTACAAAAAATAACAAAAACAACCATATACGACAAACTGTTCAAAACTTTTTTTTTGTCATTTTTCTAGAAAATTCTATAAAAATTCAAAATACTTTTTTAACAGTTTGTCATATATGGATGTTTCTGTTGTTATTTTTTGTCCAATTAAAAAATAATGCCAATCAGAGATTGTTATAATAATGTTAAATTAATAAACAATTACATTATTCATAAAAAATATATAATTTTTTTTATTAGTTATAGAATAACCAATGATGAATTTTAAAGAAAACATTCTCAATATATTATTTAAATGATATTTTTTTTTTAATCATAATAAACTCCAACTTATCGCAAAAAAATTAAAAATATTCGATTTATCCGTTTATAAATATTTTATGAACAAATAGAGTAATTTTTTTAAAAATTTAATTGCGTTCGTATGACAAAACTAATAATAATGTAAAATATCATTGAAAAAAATTTGTTGACAGTATTTATTCCATTTTTCATATTTTGTTAACATTAAAAATTTATATTTTGTTAACTTTAGAAATTGACAAAAGAAACAACTTTTAAATTTTTTATAGCGTAATATTATTGAGACACATGTGAAATGTGCTCTGGGAAGCAGAAAAATTATAGAGTCTTTCTGTAAACGATTATTTGGTTTTTAATAAAATCGGCGGTTCCAATTAACAATAGCCTCACATTATCAAAATTCAATGAAAATTTTGTTCTCAACGAAATAGCATTCTTTTAAGTGTTGAATTAAAATGATTAATAATTGAGAGATATAGAGTACCGGGAGTTAGGACTTTTTATGAAAAATTTCCCCCTCTTCAAAAATCTTATTTTTCATTTTCCCTATAATAATTTTTTGAGCTATTGCCAAAAACTGAAACCGTTTTTATTTTTTTTTTATATAATAATAATAGCAATATTTCGTCGGCGGAAAAAATAGAAAAATACGTTTTTCTCAGAATGACATCTTGAATCGAATGAACCATCTCTCATATTTTTAGTAGACTTAGAACGATTTTTTCAAGAAAACTCACTAGACTATATACAATATATGCGAACAGGACTTTTCCGTAAGTTCTTTGCCTTGCTTCCTTCAAACCACTTCTTGAAAGTTGTGTAAATTTTTTAATAGCGATGTTTTGACTTCTCTATTATTATAGAGGAACATCCTATTTTCCAGGATTGTTCAATGCCTGTATTTTCTTCGCTCTCAGAACTACTCATAATTTAATCAGTTAAAGATAATTTCTAACAGCTTGTCACGCGCGTTTGATAATAAGGTGACATTATGAAATATGATCCCAAACGTATCCATAACAACAAATTCAAAATATTGTTAAAAGTTTGTTAGAGCTACAAGACCTTCCTTTGCTTTCTTCAAACCAGTTCTGAAAGTTGTATACCTTTTTTCATAATGATGTTTTGACTGCTCTGATATTATGGAGGAACGTCCTATTTCCCACAATTGTTCAATGTGTGTATTTTCTTCGCTCTCAGAATCACTCATAATTTAATCAGTTAAAGATAATTTCTAACAGTTTGTCACGCGTTTGACAATAACGTGACATTTTGAAAACCTTTTTGATTTAATTCTTTCGTCCTCTTGCCACTATCTTGTATCTAGTTTTATATTTAGAATAATAAACATAATACTATTATTACTTCTAGCGCAGGACCATAACCATTTAGCTACTACCTTACTTTCGTTAGCGAACTATGTAAAATTTTTCAAGGAAACAATATATTTTCTTCATTAATTGAAGTTTTCTTTCGCGAAATGATATAATTTTTAAATATTTTAGAAAATTAGGAAGAAGTCAAAACAAAAGTTTTTATAATACTACCTGAAACCTGGAAATTGGAATCAGTAGATGACATAATGGTTTTAACAGATCTAAAATTTTAAATAGAAAAGCGTGTTTTAATCTAAAATTAGACAAAAGTTTTATGTAACAAGTTAGGAAATGCATGTGATTTTGCATATCCTCACTATGCATCCCACTTGTTATACAAAACGAGGCATTTATTTATTATTTACATTAATAACTATTACATGAGTAATTCATTTTTTTCAAGTTGTTTCTCTCAATGTATAATTTAATTTATTGAATTCACCACCAAAGGAAAGACATTAATGCTACATTTGTTTTAAATACATGAATTAATTAAGTATTTATTCATTATATTAAATAAGGACATGAAGTGGCTATTAATTGAGCCTATTTATATCATTTCCAATATATTCCATGTTCAAGTTTGGGAGACAAGCAACAAATGAAACAATGTTGAGGCTTCTTTTTTTTTGTTTTTAGGATAATCCACCGTACAACAAAGGAGCTTTCAAAATAGAAATAAATTTTCCTGCCGAATATCCATTCAAGCCTCCCAAAATAAACTTCAAGACGAAAATATATCACCCCAATATAGATGAAAAAGGTCAAGTTTGTCTGCCTATAATCAGCGCCGAGAATTGGAAACCTGCTACCAAAACTGACCAAGGTGAGTGTAGTCAAAGATGATTCTTATTCCTCCTTCATACTGGTACTTACAGGAACTTTTTTCATAACAAATTATGGTCTGAAACAGCTGTTTTCAGTACAACTCTAGTAACTCGTGGAAATAGATAATTTCTTACTGGTTTAATTGGATTTATTACGGTCCTGGTATATCTGATATACTTTCTAAAAAAGATTTATGCACGAACAATTTCATATGCATATTCTTTCGCTTTATTCACTGTGTTCATTGTACAGCATGAGGATTTTCTGATACCAAACAAGTTTATTATGATAATTATTCACTTCATTTTGTTGACATTCCCTTCGATAATAGTATGGTGTCTTATTGTCTTCCATACTTATCGGTCATAATCACGACACATTTGAACTTTCACAAACAAGACAGTGATTTGTCAACACAGATATTTGGGCATTTTTGTTTCAAGAATTCACATTTTCACATAATCAAAAAATAGAAGCATATGACAGCTAATGCTAGGTTTTCTGATTGGCTGCTGAAAAAAATTCCCATTCTGTCTTTTAGTGGCCTATCAAAAAAACGGTACGTTCTAAACACAAATGCATGAATAAATTCAGCATTACTCCACAAAAACTGATTTTCTAAAATTTTCAATTAATGCTTTTTAGTTATTTTACATCTTTTTTTTAGGTGTTTTTTTTTCTAAAATCATATTTTTTGATGAGTTAGCTTTGAAATTTGGCATGTTTTCTAAGGCGAGTCATCAAGAGAGATCATTTTACCAAAAAGAACCCATAAAAAAGTTACAGTATAAGGAACTCAACGAACAGTTGAAAAGCTTTGCACCCGTTTTATTCCACTTTATTGACTGAAAATATACAGCATGAGGATTTTCTATATACTGCCCAAACAAGTGTATTTTGAATATTATTCACTTCATTTCATGTGTATTTGTCCTTGTTTGATCATTTAGAAGCCACCGGCAATATTCAACTCCTACGGAACAATCTTGGAGTTTTAATACATTCAGTAATGTTATGGAGTTCCTGTCATATCATTTTCCATGCTCTAGTGGTTAGAAAGATTGGTACTGGTTCATTTGAATACCACTTATCACAATTGGAGTAAATTACTTTGTTTTGAATTGAAAGCTGTTTTCATACATATAATCAACAATTACTGCTTTGGCACTTCAGACTGAAAGGAACTAATTCGATTTTTAGTATGGACTACAACATGAGAGTGCAGTCTGCAGAAACCAGGACCGTGGTTAAAATTTTCTATAATTATTATAATTCTGATTTGATTGTTTTGCCTTTAACTCAGTTATTTGACCTCTGAAAAATCTTGACGTTCAAAAACTTGTAGGAAATCAGTTGATAAATGTCTTTGGGAGGCACTTTTTCCAATTTTTCGGGCAACTTTTTTCCAATTTTTTGGGCAAATTTTCCAATTTTTTGGGCAACTTTTCCTATTTTTCTTTCCGTAAATACCTTCCTCTGACTATTACAAACATTAGCCAAATCGGTCCGGCCGTTCTCGAGTTTTGCGCATAGAAATACAATTTGACATTCATTTTTATTATATAGATTACATTGCACAAAAGAAATGCTCAAGTTATTTTGACAGTTCTTACAGCATATCAGCAAAAGAAAAATATGGTACTTTCTTCTATACAGTCCGTATTTTTTATGTTGTACCACTATTGGCATCTCGAGAACGGTAAATGATACGCAGTTGGTTAAATCAGACAAAAGTTGTCTATTTTAGTGAACAATGATGATGTTTCCAAATCGAAAATATTACGAACCGTTTTTAAATCATACGAGGAAAACCGAAATGGCTCTTTTTTTTTCTTTGCGATGGCGCCTCTATTTTTAGGAATATGGAAATGTGTACAAGAAACTTTCTTCTCTGTTTCAAATTTATTTCGATATGCTGTGCTTTGATTTACAATATGACGTTTCGTTCTTCGGGGGCCACCCTCAACTCAATTATTTCGAATACGGACCTGTATGATTTAAGTAGTTTTTATCTTACCAAGTTCAGATATGTATCTTACCTGGTTTTTGTTTCTATATTTCTGCCTATAAATTCCATCATCAAGGTCTAAATAATAAAAATTCCAAAATTTATTTTCTACTGATTTTGCTCTTGCCTTCGCTGGCGATACTCCACTTTGAATTACACATTAAACTTAAAACTATTTAAAATTAAGACAAATTACTATAAAAATAACAAAGAACAACAATTGATATCTCAAGTACACTTTTTTTAGTCATCGCTACCGATGTCTACTAATGTGTTCAAATTGACGCCCACCATTCCTCAAACACATTTTCGCTATAAAAATGGTATGTTTGTGGCAATTTTAAAGCATTCGGGGAGTTATAGGCATGAATGCTCGTCATATTGAAGCTTTCAACTCTTTCACATTCTCAAAAGTTGAACTGAACACTTTGTCCTTGATGAAACTCCATATTGAATAATCAAGAAGAGTGAGGTCGGGCGAACGTGGTGGCCAGTTGATAGGACCGTTGTTTCCTATGCATCTTCCTGGCATGGTCCTATCGAGAAATGTTTTACAAATTCGTGTGCGATGCGGTGGTGCTCTCTCATGTTGGAAATATTCATGTTTTTTTAGGACATTCAGAGGCAAATCTTCCAAAAAATCGCCTAGAATCTCCGATAGGAACTCAATATACAACTACCACGTCAATGGAGTATCGAAAAAGTATTCCTGTTGAACCATCCATTATTTGTAAACCGACTTTCATCGCACCATAAAATTTTGCTACAAATATCTACATCTTGCCAAAAATGTCTCAGTAGCCATGTGCAAATTCTGCCCTTTTATTGTAGTCTGTTAAACGTAAATTATGTACTTTTCTCACTCTGTAAGGCTTGAATTTGTTTCTTCAAAAATGTTCTTGTTGAGGAATGCGATATACCACTATTTCTCGCTATCTCTCTAAGAGATACTTCCTCATTCTGATTTTTCTTGTGTAACATGAAACTTTATAAAAACTTACCTAAAACGTCGATTTCATTATCACCAACATTTCCAGTAATAGGGCAACTTTTGTTCTTAGATTTCACAAATGAATCATGCTTTCGTAAACTTCTTTCAATACGTTGAAAAATTCTGGAATTGGTCTGACGACGTTCGGGATACATTTCTGGATACATAGCCAGAGATCTGGTGCTATTTCTCAAACACTTCGAATACATGAACAACTTATCCACTTTCTCATCATTAGAAAACTCCATAGTTTTTGGTTCAACGTGTAAATAATCCACCCTTCAGATTTGAATTCCTGAATTCTTTTATTCCATGGCTCACTACATACTTCATAAAATTTGAATGTTTCCGTTTTTATTTGAAATAGTTTCGTTTGGGAATAGGTACGTATAGGACTCAAAGACACAAGAAAAATGCTTCTCGGCACTTTGACATAAAAAAAAATTATGAAGTAAATGTATCAATCGTTGTTCCTTGTTATTCCTCTGCTTCCTCCTTTTTATCACGTTGGATTTGATTCGATTTGATTTCAAGTTTCAGTATTCATTCAAGATAGATTTATTTAAAATTTTATCCTCGCAATTCAAGTCAAATACTCTTTCAAATACGAACAAAAATAAAATCAGGACTGTATTCCGGAGGGAAGGATTTTCATTGTTCGGACCTTGATGATGGAATTTATGGGCAGAAATGTAGAAACAAAAACCTGATAAGATACATATCTGAACTCGGTAAGATAACTACTTAAACACATTAAAAAGGTACAGGTCCGTATTCGAAAAAAAATAGTTATGGGTGGCGCCCGAAGAAGGAAACGTCGTATTTAAAATCGAAGCACAGCATATCAAAGCAAATTTAAAACAGAGAAGTTTTTCAAACACATTTCCATATTCCTAAAAATAGAGGAGCCAGCGCAAAGAAAATGGGTCATTTTAGTTTTCTCCGTATATTTTGAAAATGGTTCGTGATATTTTCGATTTGGAAACATCGTTTCATTGTTCACTAAAATAGGCAACTTTTCTCTAATTTAACCAACTTCCTATCATTTACCGTTTTCGAGATGCCAATAGTGGTACGACATAAAAAATACGGACTGTATAGCTATTTATACTTATATAAAACCAAAAAACAAAGAATGATTGTGATCTTGTTCAACTTGTTAATAAATATTATTCTAATCTAAAACATTGTCATGCAAGATGTTTAAGAGGCAACAATATCACCAAAAAACGGTAATAAATCTGGAGAACTTATTAATGAATATTTTATCATTCGGTTTTCACTAGGCCATTTAATCTGGCCAAAATTATTGCGCTAACTTAGGGAAATTTTCAATAAGGCCAATTTGCCATTTTTAAATCTACACTTTTTCAGATTTTTTAATAATTTCCACGTTTGTGGCTACTCTCATTATTCTCTATTTCTGGCATATTGTAATCATATCGCAACTAACTTTTATATATACTTTTTATTCAGTTATGGTTAAATTAGCTGGTATAGAGAAAAACACAAATACCCAAGATGCTTACGTCATGAGCACTTATTGAAGTGCTTTTTTCAGTTATACTTTGAGTACCAAATCACAAATTTGAATAACTTCAATAAGGTTATTCACAAACTTATAATGGTTCTAGAATTTTATAATTTACTCTGTCCCGTAAAATACGGAAATATATTATTTTTGTTTTTATGTTTTCTGATGTCTGTTTTGTTCTGAGTACTGCTTCTGTACTTTATTACTGTACTTACTTAATTTTGAAATAAAATAATTATTATTACTATCAGTAAACCAAATTTGCCGATCCAGGGGAAACTTAGGATATAGGAATACTCTTATAATTGTTGAATTGATACAACTTTCTTATTTTTGTATATTTGAATTCAATAGGTCAAAATACATACTGATCAAATGACTAAACCATATTTTGATTGGAATTTGTTTTAGTATATATTTCCAATTGTACAACGGTAAATATTATGTATTTTGACCTGTTACATTAAAAAAAATATATATGGGTTGTTTTTTTTTTAATATTCTGTTTGAATAATTGATACCGGAAGCTGGCCATTTTGCTTTCATGGGTACTGAAACTTTTTTATTACCATATATACACGGTGTCCCCGAAAATAATGTGTTTCTTGTGTACAATACACGAACTAAAACAATAAATTTTCGTAAGACACCAGTTTTTCCCATAATTGAATTACAAATGTGTAACAAAATTTATAACTAACAACTCCACACCCGGGCAGAAATTTTTCTATTTAATTTGAGAGAATTAAATGTTAAATTTCAGTAGCCGATCGAGGAAGAGTCTCGGACATCTATATGTATATGTTCAAATTAACAGTGCTGCTCCTAGGTGAAGTATGGAGTTAGTAACAAGGCCTACCCTAGAACAACTATGAAAAAAGATACATATAAATACTCAACTTGATGACTGGCCGAATGACGAAAATGTCAAAACCAAAAAAAAAAAAAAAAAAACTCCACACCCATTGAACGCCAGAACCCTATCTGTATGGGAAAAGAACGATTAAGAATTTTCACATCTGTACCGAACCCTTAACCTGGAGTTATCGTGTAATCTCTTTCCATCTATTTACTTCAAACAATCGTCCGGCTGTATTGCTACTTGTTGGAAAATGAAAGTTGATTTATTCGATATATGTATTGAGAATTTTCCACTCTGTACCGAACCCTATCTGTATGGGAAAAGAACGCATTATTTTCCGGGACACTCTATATATATATATATATATATATACTGTTTTTAATAAAAAGTATTGTAATTCTAGTGATTCAAGCACTGGTTGCCCTTGTTAATGAACCAGAACCTGAACATCCTTTGAGAGGAGATTTAGCTGAAGAATACTTGAAAGATAAGAAAAAGTTTACGAAAAATGCCGAAGAATACACAAAAAAACACAGTGAAAAGAGACCAGCTGACTAGGAGATATCAATTTTATTCGTTAGGGAAATATTGTCACTGAATGAATGTGTAGTCTCGATTTTCACCCACTCTGCTCAAATTTTGAGGAATATTTTTCTTTGTTGCTCGAATTAATTTAAGTCTTAATTTCATTATATTCATTCAGTGACTGATGCAGTTTTGCATTTCCTTTTTTATGTTTCATTTGATAAATTATGCTGTGTTAATTTATTCAGAAAATCTTTGGTTTTATATTTTCTTGAATATGGTTTTTTTATAACTTTTGATTACTATTAAATTGTAAATTATAATAAAATATAAAATTTATTAACATATTTTTTTCATTTCTCTATTATGATGAAAATATCTGATATATTTCACATCATTTCTAGATTGTGAATGAATTCTCTGAAATTCCTATATGTCCAAGCATTAGCTCAGGTGAATAATTTAATTATATTAAAACCTTGGCAGTTAATTAAATATTCTTGATATTAAAATACATATACAAAATAATAGTTTAAAAACTAAAGAACACGCTTTAATAGAAAACTAAACTAAAAAGTAGAAAATAATTTCAAATGAGTTTGAAATAAGAATACAGTGATTAACAAGAAATGTAATTCATCGTAAAAAAGTGTGGGGTGCTTGATGTCAATTGCTGTTAATATTTTTTGGACATATATTGGTAAAAGTAGAACATTATGAAAATATCTTAAAAAGCACCCTACGCTTTTTTACGATGAAATAAATTTGTTGTTAATCACTGTATTATTTTCAACTTTTTAGTTTAGTTTTCTATTAAATCGTGTTCTTTAGTTTTTCAACCAATATTTATTTTCAACTTTTTAGTTTTGTTTTCTATTAAAGCGTGTTTTTTAGTTTTTCAAACTATTATTATTTAATTTTTTTAACTATTCTCCAATTTTTAATAGAATCGGACCATAATCACAAAACTCGTCCGCCATTTTGGAGCCGTCATCTTGAATCCTTCAATTTTGACAAAATAATCATAATCTCCGACCCCAAAAACCCCCACATACCAATTTTTAATAAAATTGGACCATAATCACAAATCTCGTCCGCCATTTTGGAGCTGCTATCTAGAATTTTTCAATTTTTACAAAAGAATCATAATATTGGACCCCAAAAACCCCCACACAAATTTTGAATAGAATCTGACCATAATCACAAAACTCGTCTACCATTTTGGAGCCGCCATCTTGAATTTTTCAGTTTTGACAAAAGAATCATAATCTCTGACCACGAAAACCCTCAGATACCAATTTTGAAGCGAATCTGACCATAATTACAGAACTCGTCCGCCATATTGGATCCGCCATTTTGTTTTTTTTCAAACAAAAATTTCTTGATGCATTGTCACCGGAATTATGTACACCTTTTCATATTTCTCCAAGAAATCAAGTGATATGTGAGTACTGCCCACAAACGTTTAGCATAATTTAATATCCCAAAATGATATAGTCTTAACCCTTTCGCTGCGGCTGCGGGAAGCGCTGTCAACTATATTTGATTCCCGCAGTTGCGTGTGCGCAATTATATTTGCTTCCCGCAGCTAACTGCAGAACGACACGTACAGTGTTGCCAATTGTTATAAAATGTCAGGAATGGAAGGAATGTGAATTGAAAGTCGCTGTATGTGCGCAAGTATTTTGGAATTGGCAATTCAATTGATGTTCGAAATTGTATGATGTAATATATATATAGTTAATTTATTCATTGTTCTCTCCTCAAATTGTTATAATTTAAATTCCAACTGACACAAAACGTATTTTATTATTCATACATATTGTGAAGAGTTAATAAAACATAAATAAAACCTCTTTGCATATAAATAAAAAACATTTTTCAAAATTTCTTTCTTAAATTGTTATAAGAAAAATTTAAACTACCTAACACAGAAAACATTATATTATTTATACATATCATGAAAAGTAATTATAAAACAAATAAAAAATCTAGTTTGCATATAAAAAAAACAACAAAATTTGTACATTCTTCAGACTTTTCCCGTCTTAAATTGTTATAAGAAAATAATCATGTTAGCCCCCTTTTGCTTCCAGAAGTCATTTCAACAATTAAACTACAAAAATCACCTTAATACTTCACAAACATGACAGACACAATCACAAAACGTAAACAGAAACTAAAGTGGAGAGCGCCGCCAACACTGCATAAATATAGTTGATTCCCGCAGTGTAGAAACCCTTTTGGTTCATGTATTTCATTCGGTTCCTGCAACCTACCAAACACCTTTTTGTATATACAGTTGTCTATATTAGCAGTTCAATATAATTGATTACCGCAGTAAACCCCCAAACAATGCATTTAAATATATTTGACTCCCGCACTGTGGGCACCATTTTCATTTTCAACTTTATTTGCTTCCCGCAGTGAAAGGGTTAACCCAATCCAAATTTTGGATAAGATTTTAATTTTTTCATATGAAACAGAGAAGTAGAAAGATAAAAGTTTTCTCTATAAAAAATAACTTTAATATAAATATAAAAATTATATTTCTTGATATATTTTTTTGCATAACCTTGCACAGTCTGAAAATGAAAATATAATCAGGAAAATCTATACAAGTGTAGAAAGGGCAAACTAATTAGTTCACCCCGATAAGTTTGCCTTTCCTACACTTGTATAGATTTTCCTGGTTATATTTTCAGACTGTGGAAGGTTACCCAAAAAAAAACATGTCAAGAAATGTTGTTCCTCCACAAAAAATCACATTCATTCAATATACTGGGTGAGTGAAATTCGAGTAGATGCATGGGGATCTCTGAAACGGTAAGAGCTACAGAGAGGGTTAAATGGAGGCAATTACTCTGATGTTGAAAAATCTAAGCTAGCCCTCTCACTTTCAGAGATTACAGGATTTTCACTTGTATCTGCTTTAATACAATAGATTTCCAGAAACGGTTTGCACTTTGTCATTGCAACTTTCAATGGGCTGAAAAAATATGTAAACGAAAGTGTTCTACAGGGTGTTGTTTTCCTTGGGCCACTCCTAATTATAAAATTTTAAATACGGACCTGGATTTTTTATCACTTTTTTTAGGCTTCAATGGTCATATTGTGAAGCCTAAAAAAAGTGATGAAAAATGTAGGTCCGTATTTAAAATTTCATAGTTAGGGGTGGCCCAGGGAAAACAACACCCTGTAGAACACTTTCGTTTACATATTTGTACAGCCCATTGAATGTTGTAATGACAAAGTGCAAACAGTTTCTGGAAATCTATTGTATTAAAGCAGATATAAGTGAAAAACAAAAATCAAATTAGTAAGTAAGTAAGAGGGCTAGCTCCGATTTTTCAACATCATAGTAATGAGCTCCATAATACGCAACTTTACCTCCATTTAACCCTCTCTGTAGCTCTTACCGTTTCCGAGATCCCCTTGCATTTACTCGAATTTCACTGACCCGGTATAAAAATAATAAATATAAACTATTGATTTGAATAAATATAAACTATTAGTTTATTATATTTTATTAATAGGAAAGTATAAAAACATGAATTTTCATCTCATATTTTGATGGCCAAAATATTCCTCTTCAAATTTTCCATCATCAGCGTCTGCAAGCATGGCAATTTTCTTGATCATTGTTCTGGTTCGATCAGTCAAAAACGAATCCACTTGTCCTAATATATTTACCAATTGAATCATCCTTTCAAAGTTTTTATTGATTTGTTCGGCTTTTATAAGTTCATTTTCTTTGGCTAGAACTTGTTTCCTTAAAGTCTCAATTAGCTGATAGGGAGTTGTTGCAGCTTTCAAATTGTACAAGTCTGATTTTCTCTTGATGGAGTTGGTGGCTATGTTACAGTTCACCATGATGCAAACCTTGAAACAAACGTTCTTGGTCAATATAAAAAATTCGATTACATTTTTCAATAACATGATAAATATAATTCGTAAAAAGTCATAAACGGCAATGAAGAAATTATTGAATAAAACTTTTACAAAATTCGACGAAAATCACTGAAAAGAAATAAAATAAACTTCTTAGTCAATGATATTGAGTCTAACTATGTAGTAACTGATTTTGAGTCGGCGCCAAACAAACAATTATCGAAGATCATTATCTATAAAAGAAGTCATCAAAACGCAGCCGTGCATCTCGCTGCCATCATTTTACGCTTCACCTAATTCAATTGCTAGTTTGTTTGGCGCCGACTCAAAATCAGTTACTTACATTAGTTTAGGAGCTCAATTATCATTTAGACTAGGAAGGTTTATTTTGTTTTTTGCTTTTCAGTTGATTTTTTCGTCGGTTTAATTTTTTGTTAAAAAGTTTTTATTTTTTACTTTTCAGTTCCGTATTTCGTCGGTTTAATTTTTTGTTAAAAAGTTTTTATTTTTCAATTTTTTGTGGCTAAAATCTACCAATTACTACCTACTTGTTTTTTGATTACTTCCAAAATACTTACTTCAACTATTACCAGTTAAATGATATGATTATCTACTTTTACTATTTGTTGTAATATAAATTATTTTCGTTGTTCTGGTTAGTTTATTTCATTACTTTGTATATCATTCCATCCTCTCTTAAAATATACTGATTTTGACGGAACAAGAAAAATGTCAGTAGCGATTTGTCATTGTCAACTACGTATGTTCACGCTAATGTTCACTAGTGAAAAATCAATTATCCCCTATTTTTCTACCCGTAAGGGTGGCTAATTCCTTTCGAAATCCAAGTATAAGGTACACCCTATCTATTAAAAAAGAATCATCCAAATCGAAGAACCCAGTACAAAGTTATGCCTGATAGAATCGGTTAACGGACCAAAATTTAGAGGGTGAGTGATCAATATCCTTCATTTCGCTACCCTTAGGGGTGGATTTCATCTTTTAAATTCAAATGGGACCAAAGTCGAAGTACACCCTATCCACTGAAAAAAGAATTATCGGAATCGGACGCCTTAGTAAAAAGTTATGCGTGATCATACATAAAAAAATATGATGGAAAAACATAAAATATACGGGTCGAATAGAGAATCTCCTCCTTTTTGGTTTCGTCGGTTAAAAATGAAATACAATGGACGAGACGTATGAAGTTTAGAAATTTGGATTTGAAGGAATAGAAATGTATGTGCACGGCCACTTCAACTTTGAACCCAATATAATATATGTCACACCTATACTGAAAAGCATTTGGAAATTGAAATGCAGTGTGCAACTGCAAAATTATTTAAAAAGTTTTAATAGGTTTATCTCATTTTGTTGGGGGAAAATGAATATGGTTTCTCATTGCGATCATTCCATCATTTTGAAACACTTCCAATTAAAATATCCCTGTTGATGATGCTACTATGTTTAAAAAAAACTGGTTTGGTAAGTTATGTTTGGCACTTAAATAAAATTATATCTATTCATGACCTTTTCAGGAATGTAATCAAATACAGGATAGTCAAAAATACAACTTTTATATGTAACACTTTAAAAAAAAAAAAAAATTCCACTTGTCCTGGTCGAAATACCTATATAACTATTAAGTAGACACTTCCCAAAGAGTGTTTAATTTGGCGTGATGCCCTATCTTATTATACACCATGCGTGGCTAAATTATGGAACAAATTCGATATTTCTCAAGCAAGGTACTTTTGACAAAAATCCTGAAATAAGTCGATTTTTGTTTTTGAATGCCGATTTTTGAATGTATAGAATAGAATAGAATAGAATATCCTTTATTCACCATAAGAAATACAATAGTATTATAAGGTTTTGTCAAGAGTATATAAATAAAAACACTAAATAAATAACTAAATAAACAAATGAGAGGTGAACAATTACAATATAAATATCACTGTTTCACTAGAATATACATAACTATAATTTATTTTTTTGTGTCTACGTAGATTGTAACTTCGAAATATATTAGTTGGTGTTGAAGTCAAATGATAAGAATTCGTCGATACTATAAAAGCGTTTTCCAAGCAGATATTCCTCATGTAATTTGAAAACGAAGCTGTATTTAAGTTTTTATATCTTCTGGTAGTTTATTAAATAAAATAGGACCATAATAATTTTCGAAAACGGCAGTGATTTAGTCTTGTGAATTCAATTTTAATTTGTTGTGATTGTCTGGTGTTATGTGAATGAAAATCGTTTTGATTTAGATATAAGTGAGGATTTTTTTTTACATAATTTATGCACGAATAGACGTAAAGAGAAGGTAGTGTAAACATTTTATTATTAATAAATGTTGTTTTAACGTCTTCTTGATAACCCAGTTTGAAGATAACTCGCAAAACTTTTCTTTGCAGTCCAAACACTCTTTTTGCATGAGGTGAGTGCCCCCAAAGTACTAAACCATAAGAGATATGGGACATAAAAAGTGAATGATAAGCAGTGATAATGGTTTCAATAGATGAAATGTCCATTAAACTTCTTATAACATAAATGCTCTTTGCCAATTTTTTGCAAATAAAATCTACATGTTTTTCCCAAGAGAGCTTTGGATCCATTTGGAACCCAAGAAAATTGATTGATTCATTTTGATCTACAGGCAGTTGTTTGTGTGTAAACAAGTAATGTTGCGTTTTATTTGTATTCAGTTTTAATTTATTATTTGTCAACCATTTATCAGCATTCGATTCTGCTACTTTCATTTCATTAACTATAGCCTCGTAGTTTGTATTTTGGAGCGTTAAGGATGTGTCGTCAGCAAATTGCGTAATCTCAGAGTCATCATCAGTTTTGAAATCAATCACATAAATTAAGTATAGAATTGGTCCCAAAACCGAACCTTGGTAAACTCCGTTTTTTATTTCTTTGGATTCAGATGCCTTATTATTCAAAAAAACGTACTGTCTGTGTTCCGATAGATATGATCTAACTAGGTTAATTGAGTTTTCCTCAAATTTAAACCACTCCAATTTTTAAGCAGGATTTCATGTGACACGCAATCAAATGCCGCCTGAAGATCGCAGAGAACACTGTTCCTGTGTGGACACGTTTCTGAAATCCTATGACGATCTTATCTACCAGCTGCATTACAGCGCTGTGGTTGATTTTCCGTTCCGGAAACCATATTGGTAATCTGGAATGATGTTATGTACCTCAAAGTGTTCTACTAACTGCGATTTCAGAGCAGCTTCAAATATTTTACCGACTGCGGGAAGTATTGAGATGGGTCTTAGTTTACACAATTCTTCTGCATTTTTTTCTTTTGGTATTGGGATCACTTTTGTAATTTTAAGGCAATCAGGAAAAGTTCCGCATTTTATGGCTTCGTTTATCAGCTTTGTTAAGGGTGAGATTATGATATTTTTGATTATTTTTATTAAAAAGATATTTAGCTCATAATAGTCAGCACTGGTTTTATTTTTCATTTTATTTATTATATTCCTAGTTTCGTTAAAGGTTATTTCCCTAAATTTAAAGCTTGGGAAGCAATTAAAATTTCCTGGTAATGGAGAAGTTACAGGTGATGGGGTTTGTACTATATTGTGATAAATATCATCTGCTTTGTTAATAAAGAAGTCGTTTATGTCGTTTTCGTTTAGTTTAATTTCTGGGTATTTTTTTGTTTTACCCCTCTCTTCATTTATTATTTCCCAGCATGTTTTGTTAATATCATTTGAATTCCTTATTTTCCTATTATTAAACTCTCTTTTTGTTTTTTTTTATTTGTTTTTTTAAATTTTTTATATGCATATCATTAGAAATTTGGCATAATTCTGATATGAGCTGTAATTGATTTTTCATGATTCGGAGCTCATTTGTATACCAGGATTTGTTACTGCTTTGTTTGTTATTTGTATTTTTTTGTTTGAGAGGAAAACAGTTTTCCATGCATGACTTGAGTATGTCAATAAATTTTAAAAATTTTTCGTTTATGCTCAATTCCTTACAATCAACAAAATCCCAATTTTGCATCTCTAATTTTTGGAAAAAATAAAATTTATTTTTTTCATTTTTGTAGGATCTGTAATATCTTTTGTTGTTATTACATCCATTTTCACTGCTTAGCATTAATTTCATATTAACAATGTTATGGTCGGATAGGCCCGGATCCCACACTCTCGTGAGTGCATCAGTTATCAATTAGGGACTAAACTAGTTATAAGATAAAAAAATACATATATACATCATGGAAGTAGTCAAAAACGAATTGTGGATTGCCATAAATTCACAATAGTTCGAGAAAGTATATATACTAAGGTGTAACCAATAAACATTTTTAATTATTTTAATGTCAAAAAAAAAAAAAAATTTAAATTTTTTCATTAATTTTTTTTTTTGAATTATAAATGATTATTCCATTATGGTAAATACATTTCTTTCCAATTTCGGATTTAACATTTCTAATGGATAAAAAATGTGTTTGCCTAGTGGCATAATTATGAATTTTGTCCATTTCAGTGAAACTTATATAGATGTTTTTTTTATTTTATTTTTGACAAGCTGAATGAAACAACATATTTGGAGTTTGTAAAGAGAATTTAAATTCAAAAGCCTTTTTGGTTTATACAAATTTATTGTTGCATCCAGATGTGGTAATTTATATATACATTTTATTGATTTATTTTGTAATGATTTTAATGGTTTTAAAATGGAATTATTTGCAGTTCCCCATATAGAAATGAGATACTGCAAGTGCGAATAAATTAAACTGAAATAGATGTTTTTTAAAAAATTTAGTGGTATATAATTTCTTATTCTATAAAGAATGCCTATAAGAGGTGATATTTTCTTCCGAATTTTTTCAATATGCTTATTCCATGATAATTTTTCATCGATATAAAGTCCTAAAAATTTTGTTGATTTAGTGTAATTTATGATATTTTTTCGAAATGAATGGAACTGGTGGGAGTGTCAATTGTTCTTTCAGAAACATTCATGTAGGAAGATTTATTGAAATTTATGTTGCTGTAGCCAAATGATTTTTTTTATATATCATTATTCATGTAGTTTTGTATTTTTTTATAATTGTCCGAAAAGTACATTATTGTAGTGTTCACAGCAAATAATTTCATTCTTCCTTCTAATTTTAATGTTGAAAGATTGTTTATATATATTAAGAATAGTACAGGACCAAGAATGGAACCTTGTGGTACTCCACACTTTATATTTTTTAATGAACTCTGATGATTTCCCATTTGAACATACTGTTTTCTATTATACAAATAATTTTTGAACCAATTGAGAAGGTTTCCTCTGATTCCAATGTTAAATAATTTGTTTAGTAGAATTTCATGATCAACAGTATCAAAGGCTTTACACAAGTCCAAGGATAACATACTACATTTTACAGCCATCGTTGCCACCTCTGTTTCCCTGGATTTGCGAAAACCATATTGACCTTCGTATAGTAGATTATTATTTTCAAGATAATCAAAAAGTCTTACATGCATCAGTCTTTCTAAAATTTTCGAAAAAATTGGAAGAATAGAAATTGGCCTATAATTATTTGAATAATTTATTTTTCCATGTTGAAGAGGGAAACATTCTCAATTTCAGATTTTTTCTTTTGAGTTAGGGTCCTTTCAGAATATCTATCAGATGTAGTTCAATGTCCAGCGTGGCTTTAGCCGGGAAAGTAGTTGTTTTCTGTTAGACATTCACAAAAAATAACTTCATTTTTATCGTGGATTTTTCAATTCACAGAAAAATCTTTCTATTCAATGTTCAATTGAGAATGTTTCCTTTTCAACATGAATACCCCACAAAAGGTTATCTTGAATGATGGAAGATAGTGACTAAAGTTTATCTTTCAGTCGCAGATGATTCCACATCTGATTTTATGAACATCCTGTTCATATTTTCAAATACATTTATTTTACCACTTTTGTAAATTGGTGCACCTTAATTTTGATTATGAAATGATAAAGAATAAAATTGGTGATATTTCGAATTTGACTGCTTTAACAATTCTTACACTAATTTTATCATAACCACAAGCTTTTTTTGGATCTAAATTTCCAATGAATTCTTCGATTTCAGATGTACTGATAGGTTTTAGGAACATGGATGAAATACTTGATATATCATTAACAGGTTCAAACGTTTTGGGAATAGCAGATGATAATTTATTTCCGATATTTACAAAGTGAATATTGAATGCCTCACAGATTTTGATTGGATCTTCAATTTTTAAATTGTTTGATTCCAAACTTTTAACATATTTATGACTATTGTGATTTGATGTATTATGCAACAAGGAATTCATACCATTCCATACTACTTGGGAGTGGAATTGGTGAATTGCTCTCGTTAATATTTGAATTTATTTTCTCTAGAATTTTTTTTAACAAGTTTATTGAAATGATTTTTCTAAAAAGTTACCTGAAAGGGTGTCTTTTTTTTCTTGTAAAGTATTTGTCACGTTCTTTTATCAATTTTGCTACGTGATCCTCAAACCATGGCTTATTAGTTTCTTTTTTACATTTATATTTTTTTATGAATGAACAGGAGTCAAACACTTCTAATAATTTTATATATGCTTGATTTGTATTATTATAAAATTGAATTGTATGATTTAAATTTATTAATTCCTTTTTTAATCTTTCAAGATTGAATTTTTTTACTGAAATATAATCAGTTTTATTTTTATTTGTTGTAGGTTGTGTATTTATACATGTGATATACATTTTGTGGTCGCTGAGTGAAGTATTGGTGAAAAAGACATTTATATGTCATTTTTAATTCATTAGAAAATGATCAATTAGAGTTGAACTATTATTTATTTCTCTTGTTCTTTGGTTTCCTTATTATCAGATAGAATATTGAAATTCATATCGCCAAAAAAAAATATCTCTGAGTTGTGATGGTTAAGATTTTCAAGGGTTTCATCCATGAATTCAAAAAATCTTTATTAACTTAACTTAGGAGGACGATATAAGCCACATAATCGGTAATTTTTTTAAATTGATGTCTTGTGATATTTTATCTGAAAGGTCTTTCAGTACTGCATTCAATGATAATAAATAATTTGATTTGTTTATACAGGGTGAACAAAAATTAATATTAAGGCAGCACCCAAGAAACACTAACAATTAAAAAAAATTACCAACGCGTCGTTTAAAAAACAATCTGTTTCTCTGAATATTTTTGTATAGCTTCTTCCTTTAATACAATGCCATATGGATGGGAATCGAAAATGTATATTAATCCAAGAACTCGTTTTACTTACTAGCGGTTCTAGGGAAAAGTATTGTTATAGTCCAAAAATTATAAGGCATTAGAATATGAAAATTATAAAAGGTCTGTGTGTGACTGTGTGTCACTTGCTCTTGCACCTAAACCAATCAATCGACTTGAATAAATCTTGGTATTTGGGTTTTCCATGAATTTTCCAGACCCTCTGGTGCATTTTTCTAACTTGGGAATTGAAGGTAATTAATAAAAAAAGACGTGTGGCACTCGGAGACTGCCGCGGTAAAGCTATTGCATAGCATTTTTTATCAACTTACGCAATTATAATTATATATTTATTTTATTTATGCAGTATTTTTTTTTTCTTTGATGTTAATTCAAGTTACACTTTGAGCGTGGTGACCGATAAGAAAACAAATTTTTTTCTTTTATCAAATAAATGAGAAGTTAATATTGTTCAAAATATTTTTTTATTATCTTTCAATACATGTCGGTTCTTCAGGAATATTTATCATTGAAACTATAGGTTTATGGTAACTGAAATAAGAAACATAAGTTTGAGACTTGATATCTTCTAAATATCTGGAAAATACCGCATCAATGGTGGTTCCATATTTTGTTGTGGATTCTTGTGGATCATTATTCATTTTCAAATTCAATATTTTCGAAAGAAAACTTGTCAACCGCTCTAATTTTTTATCAGCGAAGTTGATGTTGAAATCGCCAGCCAAGATAAGTGGAAATTTATCACCATTTGTACCAAGTATTTTCGACCCTTCTTCAGTGTACTCCAGTAAAGTGCAATGAATAAAATGCTCTACCTCGTCTAATTTTGGATTCGGAGAAATGTAAATTGCTACCATGACTATGTGTAGGCCATTTCTAAGTTTGCATAAGCACGCACAAATATCTCCAACAAATGAGCTCCTAACATTAACATCTATACTTTCTCACAAACAGCTGATTACGTATTCGTCTGATTTCGGAGCAGCTCGTCTCGATTCGTGCGAGCTTCGTAGAGTCGTACCATGAAGTAAATACAAAGAGGAGGTGCCCTAACGCCGACCTCTGTGCCGGTCGGGGTGGGGGGTGTTAGGTTTATTTTCGTTACGGAATTTCTGGATTCGGTCTCCGCGCTCAAGGCCCGCGATAAAAGCTATATGCAATAGCTTAAAAAAAAGGTTTTTTCATTGTTGCAAAGATTTTCTTAAAAATGTCCATAAAAATGATTTTTATTGATATCCAATAAATACGTCAAATCATTTTCTCGGAAAAATGTGATGAACAAATTTTAAGAAAAACCTTTTTATATGATGAACAATATGTAATGACTAGTGTCGATGAAAAAAATGGTCAGCACCTCGTCCTCAAAGATTCTGTTTCATCCGCTAAAACCTTACTTTAAGTACTTGTTACATAATAGAAGTTTATGTAACAAGTACACAAAATGAGGCTTTAGCGGACAAATCGAAATATGAAGATAATGTCCATTTGCGTACGTGTTGCATAAGACCTTTTTTTTGTATTACCCAAATAAACAGAACGGAAACTCCACATATATTTACTCGCCGTGTTTTCAGATTGGTTGTGAAATATTGTTTTTATTTCCATCCCATTTTTCCACCAAATGAGTTATGGCATATTTTTTTGAATATTATCAAAGACCACTCCTATAGACATTTCAAAGTCAGACAAATGGAACAGAGGGTCTTGAAAATTCGTGGAGATAAACAATATACCAAATTTGCATTGGTTTAGGTGCAAATTCCTGCAAACACCGGACAGACATAAGTACACCTATATACATTTTCTTTTTTCCATAATTATAACCTCTATAAAAAAGAGGGTAAAGAATATATGAATATAATTAATCGTGATACTTATAGCGTTTCAAGATCCTGTTATGATGAGTAGTCAAATTCTTTTTTGACTCCGAAACTGCATTAATGATATATGGACAGATATTTCGGGTGAGTAAAAAAACTTTGATTCACATTTTTTTTAATATGTGGAAAGTTCCAATGTACTCACTGGCCAAGGGGAGTCCCTCTAAGAGATATAAACGCCGAGTGCTATGAGAAGTGAGACAAATTCGGATTATTCAGGACTGAACATTTTTGAGGAAATAGGTATATTAGTAACAATTTGCGTATTCTGAATACGAATCCGAAGGAATTTTGGACCTATTTTGCTCCCTAGGCTAATATAATTTTCAGGAAAAACGGATGGTTCAATCGCTGCTGGCGTGCAGTGTATATCACGTAGAATTACCACTTTTGTGCAGTGAGTTTATATCAACCCCGTAGTTCATTGCTGCTCGAAGTTTATTGCCGCCCCGGAGTTATAGTTTTCCCAATATCAATTGCAGAAGCATAAAAAAGTCTTGCGGCGAAATCGTGTGAGCAGCAGTGGCGGAGATAACTAATTTTATTTAGATATTTTAAGATTTTAAAAATACTTCATAAATAATGAAAAATGAAAAAAAAATTAAAGACAAGCTTTTATTTTTACAAATACATAAAGAAAGAAAAATAATTTATTTCATTGTTTGATGTAGGTTATTATTATATCCTAAAACGTATTTCGATCGGCACACACCAAGGCCATAGACGCTACTGGTTTTTAATCTTTCAGAGCTATTAAAACACAAATATAACGCGTGATTTATGACCTCCCATCTAGAGACACACCTGCCAGCATTATGTCCGACTTCATTGGTCCAGACGAATCGGTTGTACAACTGACAGCCCTCACTCGAGTCCACGTTGACTATCGGCTCTTTTGATCTACCGTTTGCCGACGGAAAATGTTTACAAGTAGTACAGATTATTTTTCGTTCCGTTTCTTCGCATATACGCTCGTGTTAGCGAAGTGAGTTTTCATTTGCTCCCTATAGAAACAGCTTCTGCAATTGATATTGGATGGACTATACCACCCAAGGAGTTTATCGTCGTCCCCGGGGTTTATTCTATTTTCCGGAGAGTTTTACGTTCTTCTGTGGATTTCCGTAGATTTCTTGATGTTCCGCTTTCGTAAGTTCAATACTTCTTAGATGTTCATATGTATTGATTCGAAATAGTTGCACAGCGCGTTAGATGGCGCAAAACGCATTGGCCGCAGCGGAATACCCGTTCTTTCATATAGACATCGCTTCGACTCGGCCTTCTGGCTTTAAAAAATCATTGTAAGGACGAAAATGTTTCGATCAACATGGATATCAATAGGATATTAAAGAAAAAAAATACAATTATTAATTCCATAGAAAATCCAAAACCTACCTTTATTTGATCAATTTGGCAAATATAAAAGGAAATGGAATGCCTTTAAAAGTTTAATATAATAATTACAAATGAATTCATTAATTTAACTTCCAAGGGAGCAGGTGCATTTGTCTATAATCTTTAAAAAAACTGCTGCTTTGCGAAATCGCTTTGTGGCTGTCTGTGAAAACATACATTTCGCGACGTCCTGGGTACTTACTGGCGATGTGCGTGTTTTCGGACATTAACCACCCGCCAATAATTACTGGTGCCTCTTTTTTGTATCCACATTGCAATGTCGCAGATCCCCGCAGTAACTACTTGCAACTTCTATGCGATCGATTCTGGTTCACTGGGTAGATAGTCAAGAATTTCCTCAAATCAAAAAATAAATCTTGCATTGTGATATACATTTTTAATTATCATCCATACGGCAGTGTAAGGAGGCTGTGCAAAAATGTAGCAAGCGATTATTGTTTATCGATTACACATTTGTCAAATACTTGAAATATGTTTATTGTTCCTGAAATGAGTATTCCAAAAGAATATTTCGAAGAAAACGTGTGCTGTCACTACAAAATTTCAATGTTGATGTTCAGCACATCTAAATTATATAAGTAACATCTGTTTCTGTGATTCTTATCGATGCCACATTCACCTATGTTGTGTACATGCATGTTCTCTGAGGTTAGATGTTCCAAAACTACTCCGGTTGTTTTTTTGTATACGTTTTGGAGATTGCACATTCTCAACAACATATTGGAACTACCTATCTCACAAAAAAATCCGAAGAAAACAATCGGGTATAGTTATACTGATCCCAATTGGAACGGCAATAAAAATAAGAGCACTACGAGGACTGTTCATATGCACTGCCCGGAAAATGGGAAGTTTATATACTACCAGTGTTTTTACTTTCAAAGCGTTCCTGGTACAATCATAAAAAAGTTCTGTCGTGTGGAAGAGAATTCCTTCTCGAAACTATTTATGTCTGTCCAATTGGGATTAGAAATACTATACCAAACTTGCCTTTTCCAAGATTTTCATGAGGGGGGAGATAAAGTGGGTTTTAGTATGGTAGCCAGCAACATCTGAAGAAATAATCGCAATTTTTTCTCAAAAAACTGGTAACTACCATTGTTTTCATATCGCTTGTCATCAAACTAAGTATGAAGTTGATAAGGTAGGTACCATTCGGATCCGCATTTATACTCGATATTTCGAAATTACAAATATTCTTTGAGCATTGAAAGAAAAAAATCCATTAAAACCGAAACACATGATTTTCTAAATAAAATCCAGAAGTATATATCCGTTAAAATATTTTTCATTCCCTTTTATGCTGACCGCTAACCCATTAACTTTTTTCGTTTAGGGGATTTTGAAATATTCAACTCCAATCAATAATATTGATATTATTTTCAACGCTATCTACTGGGAGAAGGTATTAGAGACCATATACCATAGATTTGAGAATATTAATAGGCTTCCATCATATGAATTAGAGGAAATTTTTGGCTTTCTACTTCTCCATATGAAAAATTGAAAATCTAATCGAAAACTTGCTGAAACTCTTTTAGATGTGGAAATCGCAAACATAAGTTGCTTTCATATAAGTACAAACTATTTTTTGATCACATATTCCTGGTGAGTGAAAAAATCTGAAATAAAATAATTAATGAAAAAAATATTTTTAAAGACAAAAGTATTATTCAAATCCGCTAAAAAGTTACAAATAATTGCTTTGGATGTGCGACGTAGGTTATTCCGTGAGTTATAGATTCAAGAGCTTGTCGCGTAAAGTTTTCAGTTCGACAAAAGCTTTTGAATCTATAACGGAATAACCTACGTCGCACACCCAAAGCAATTATTTTTAACTTTTTAGCGCATTTGAATAAAACTTTTTTTATTAATTATTTTATTTTGTGCTTTTTAGTTAGTACGCCTTGATCTATGCATTTTTGTCAATGCTTCGTTATTATGAGGCTTTTTTCCTGTAAGTTCTGAGCTATCTAGTTCTTCAATGAGGAGACCATCTAAAGATTAACTCGTCCGCCATCCTGGAGCTGCCATCTTCAATTTATGAATTCTGACAAAAATCAATAATCTTCACTAAATTCATAATCTCCGACCCCAAAAACCCCGACATACCAATTTTGAATAGAAACGGTCAATCATCGCAAAATTCGTCCACCATCTTGGAGCCGCCATTTCGAATTTATGAATTTTGACAAAACATTCATAATCTCCGACCCCGAAAACCTTCACATACCAATTTTGAATAGAATCGGACCATAATCACAGAGATCGTCCGCCATCTTGGAGCCGCCATTTTAATTTCATGAATTTTGACAGAAAATTCATAATTTTCCACCCCGAAAACCCCCACATACCAATTTTGAGTCGAATCGGACAATAAACATACATGTTGTCCGCCATCTTAGAGCCGCCATTTCGTTTTTTTTCTCTAACAAAAATTCCATAATGCATTGTCACGGGAACTATGAACACCTGCCAAATTTCACGTTAATCGATCAACTAGAAGTGGGTCAAATTTAACTTGCAAGATTTGATTACAGACAGTTAGATACCGGGACAGGTAAAAATAAAAATAAAAGCTTGTAATTGTAAAAACAAACATGAATTAAAACGAAATGTAATTAAAAATCCTTTTGTATCTGAAAGTAACTTATGTTTGAGATTTTCACATCTGAAAGAGTTTTTTATGGAGAAGTAGAAAGCCAAAAATTCCCTTTAATCCGTGTTCTTTCCATGAAAATAGCTTCTTCAATAAAGTATTCCATCATATGAATCATGATTTTGATGTGAATTTTACCCCATAACATCTCCAGGAATTGGAATTTTTTATTTCGACCCTATCGTCGTAATGGCTGTGGGAAAATTGTCGAAAACCATTTTTTCTCTTATCTTAATTTAATGTAAAAGTCAACACAAATAGGTCAGAATGAATATGAAAAATTAGCAAGGTGGCAGAAATGTATTCTTGAGTTATTAAATATACTATTACCATTCTATAACGCAGGTGTCTCTGAGATACATGCACTTTTATCTCGACTATTATGTTTTGACTCCTGATTATATGTCGGCAAAAGTGCATAGCCCAAATGTCAAGGAAGTTCTTAAAAGCATTATTTACATTGATAAAATAAAAAAGTCCCGAAGTCGGCAAATGTATAGCTTTGATTTGATTAAATAATTTTTTATATCATTTTGAAGATAGAGATTTGAAATTTAGAATATTACGTTATTCAAATATGCTTAATTTGACAATATGACAAAAAAATCACAACTTTTTTCCGGTTTCGCTGGAAAAGATTCCAACTTTTATTTTTCAAATGAGACATTTTTATGATTGTCCAAAAGCACTTTCAGTACTATCAATGCTTTTTTATTTTGAAATTTTGTTAGAAAATGGTAGCAATATAAATAATTGTTAATTCGATCTAAGTAAGCCATGAGAAGCTAAATAAAATCACCTCAGCTGTGAATTGATGATGATGATAGTATTAGAGAAAGCTTTCTAGGTAACATCCAAATGTTTTTTATATGAAACTACAAATTGTAACTCCCGAATTTTCCATTAATAATCAAAGATTCTGTCTGTTCTTCAAATGAAGTTAAAATTTTATTTGAAAAACGCCGTTTGTTCACGAGTTATTCACCATTTTGATGCAATTTACAATGATCAATGAACACTTTGGGAATCCTAACAAAAAAAAAATACAAAAAAAACATTTTTAAAGACAAATGCACTAAAAATAAAATAATAATTTATTTCATTGCTGATC
This sequence comes from Gonioctena quinquepunctata, assembly GCA_018342105.1. Taxonomy (NCBI): domain Eukaryota; kingdom Metazoa; phylum Arthropoda; class Insecta; order Coleoptera; family Chrysomelidae; genus Gonioctena; species Gonioctena quinquepunctata. Next base: position 812,667 of record JAFIRS010000267.1, read on the forward strand.
TAGGTTATTCTGTAACAGATTCAGTTTGTATCCGCGGCAAGCTTTTGAATCTGTTACTCACAGAATAACCTAGATCAAACAATGAAAGAAATTATTTTTTCCTTTTTAGTGCATTTGTATAAAAGCTTGTCATTAAAAATGTTTTTATTTTATAATTTTTATTTTTGACTTTTTAGTTCTGTTTTTATTAACAACTAATAAAAGCTTGTTTTAATTTTTTTTTTCGTTAATTTATTTTTGATTTTTCAGTATTTATGATGTTAAATAACTAGTTTAGTAATTTATATCTAATTTATCTTTGAATTTTGACAAAAAAATCATAATATCTGGCCCCGAAAACCCAAAAATACCAATTTTGAACAAAATCGGACCATAATCACAAAAAATTTCGGCCATATTGCAGCCGCTATTTTGTTTTTTTCCTAACAAAAATTTGATAATGCATATTGTTGAATTATGTACACCTGCCAATTTTCAAATCAATCGGAGATTAGAAGTGGGTCAAGGTTGCAAGATTTGATTACAGGTAGACACCGGGACAGGTGGAACTAAAAATAAAAGCTTTAAAAAAATATACGACCCCAAAAACCCCCACATATAAATTTTGAATAGAATCGGACATAATCACAAAACTCGTCCGCCATTTTAGCTGCCATTTTGAATTTTGACAAAAAAATTATAATATCTGACCCCCAAAACCCCTAGATACCAATTTTGAATAGAATCGAACCATATCACAAAAAATTTCCGCCGTTTGGAGATGCCACTTTTTTTTTCCTAACAAAAATTTCATAATGCATTGCCATTGGAATTATGTACACCTGCCAAATTTCAAATCAATCGGACGATTAGCAGTGGGTCAAATTTAACTTGCAAGATTTGATTACAGACAGACGGACACCGGGACATGTGAAACTAAATAAAAGCTTGTAAAAACAGATATCTGATATCTGTTGGAGCTGTTAGCTGAAATGATATGAGTTCTTTTCATGGCCAACCATGTTTAATGGAATAATCAACTCTATCTCCGCCATTTCGAACACATTTCCGAAGTTGGAATACAAAATAATATTACAAAATATTTCGGATACCTAATCATGAAAAGAAAAAGTTGTTATGCAGAAAAATTAGTTGATGCATATATTATATTACCATTGTCTAAAGATATCTTTAGACAATGATATTACTTATGAGAAAACATTATTTCGATTTTACCACAGATGGCGGTGGCACTTAAATCAACACAAAAATTACATGAAGGTGGGGGCGAGGGCGCAAGTGGGTTTGAGTTACCAGTACCATTTGAAAAATAATCAAAATTATTTCTCCGAAGAGTCACCAAATAATTCAACATGTTAGGGAGACCATTTAGATCCGCATTTATACTCGATATTTTGAAATTACATCGTACAAAAGGAATATTTAAAAATCTATTAATACTCGGATACTTGTATTTTTTATAATCTAGAAGTATATCGGTTAAAACATTTTCGGATAATTATGAAAAACGTAAAGAAAGAAAAAGATTGGGACACTTCCAGGGTAAGACTACTTATTGAAATAAGAGAATTAGAGTAACACCATAATATCCTGAATTTATATATAAACACTTATTAAATTACTTACTCCAATTAAAACGAAAATTTTCAGGACAATGTTTTTTTCGGTATTCATATTCGCACTGTTATTACAGACTACGCAAGTAGAACAGACTTGGTATAGTTCGTGTTGCAATTAATTGATATCATACGTTGCAATTATAGAATGAAAATAATGCACAGGTAGCACTTTTTGTTTTATTGTTTAATACGTATGATGGCAACACATATTTTTAATTTGAGGATTATACTCAAAATTGAAGAATTTTTGTGGAAGAGGATATTTACTAGGTACGGGAGAAAAAGAAGAATTCTTTTATTTTATCTAATTAGATACATTGACGATCAGTAAAAATATGATGACCAAATCAGAACTACAAGCTTTAAATTATGTATAAACATGAATTTCGTTCATAGTATAAAAAGTCAAGCTTTCCTGTTATCTTTGGGTAGAATTCTAATAACCCTGTTTTATAAACGTATCTTGAGTAGTTTCGGATATAGGAAAAAACTCTTACTTCCTGTTCATTTTCAGGATCATCTCCCACCAAATTCTGAAAAATTGTTTTGGATTCCTCATAACTAGTCATAGTAGAAGTTACTACTCCAAACTTGGCTACCGAAATGATCATTTTAAAATAGTATACTGTACAATCGGCATGGATTGGAATGATAGTAATTTCTCACGCGTATGAAGATTGTGGCAAGAGCCGAAGGCGAATGCCGCTGGAGCTATGAATATGAAATTTGGTCATTAGTTTCATTTCATGATGATATTTGATCAATGAAACTGTTGATTTAACAAAAAAACGGCAAGATACATAGTTTTTATTTTATTTTTTTGCTTCAGAATAAAAAAATTATGTCTAAAATTTTACAACCTCTTTTATGAAACAGTTTATATCTCAAAAAGTATCGGTAATAGGTGAATGATATATTTCACGGTTATGACATTCCAGGGGTAGGTACGTAATGAAGGAGGTTTTTCCAGAATTCGAAACCCAAGAGGTTAAAACTATTCCCTGAATATTTTAATAATTTCTATCTCTGAAACTGTTAATTAAAAGCAAAGTGACATAGTCCATTATTACTTTTGCTTGAAAATAAATGTTTTACATGTCTGAATTTTACACCCGAGCAGGTAAAATCTACCCCTATTATAAAACAGGTTATTTGTGTTAGCGACAATATATGGGCAAGGCCGCCGAGAGCTAGTCCGGGCCCCGGGATAGCTATATGTTTTGGGCCCGCTTGAAAATTGACCGTTTAAAATAATCATGATAAACCCATATTACTTCTGATTTAAAAAAAAATTAAGGCTTGATGATCTGATCATTAAATGAAAATGTTCGAAAATCAAAATAAATTTGTATTATATTAAAAAGAAAAACAAGTAAAACAAAGAATAGAAAACAGAACTCTTATCCTATAACTAATAACAATCATACATATAAATGTAATTCTCAGCATAATGGAGCTTTACGGGCTTTTCGGTGTGCAAAGTTATCAATAATTTTGGCAAAATAACAATTTCTGGCTAATTTCGACTCTATTGATAAAAGAGCTAGGTCAGATAGCCGCTGTTGAGTCATTGTAGACCTCAAAACCATTTTAATTCTAGATGAATGACTGAAAGATTTTTCTTCTTTCGCAACAGTAACAGGCAACGTGCAGAACAGTCTCAGTGCAATTACAACGTTTGGAAACAAAGTGTCTAGATTTAATTTGCCTATTTTATTTAGCAATTTTAATGGTGTAAGTTCCATATCTTCAAAATTTGCAGTATAAATATTTTTAAGATGTCTGATTTCATCTATTAATTGGGGGTTAAGAAGATCTTCAAAATATATTCTGTATAGATTGCCGACTTTTTCTTCAATTTCGTTTTCAGTTGCGTTTTGAAAAGTCCAAAGTATATCGAATAAATTTGTAATATTTTTTGCGGCTTCAAATCTGGTTGATATATATAAAGAACAGAATCTACAAGGCCATTATGGATTATTTATTTTAAAATTTTCCTAAGAACTTAAAACAGTATCAGGCTCATCAGATTTAGAATCGTCGAACATTTTTCGGTTTATTTTACGTTTAATCGATCAATCTTTTGACATTCCTAAATTTGCAGCTACAAGTTTACATCCATTTAATATGCTTGACCAATTATTTCTACTGGTAGTGAGATCTTCAATCAATGAATGAAGATTTTTAACTTCTACATCAACCGTAGTAGTAATTTTTACTAAATATTTTGCTTGTCACCAAATATGCAAATACCAAACCAATCAAGTGAAAATATAACGCAACGAAGAATAAATAAAACAGGCTAGCTCCGGGCCCCCTTTGTGGCCCGGGCCCCGGGAATTTGTCCCGGCTTCCCCGCCCTTCGTCAGGCCTGTATATGGGTAGTGAAGTGAACCCAAAAGGAACTGACACTTGAAGTTTTAACTGAACCTATACAAAAGGGCCTAACTGGTATATATCGCAAAATGAGGTGGACCTAAAATGGATCCCCGAGGAAAACCTCCAATACGTGCACAAAGCTGCCGGTCGACTACATGCTTCGGTGACGTCAGGGGTAAGTGTTGTGATGACTACATAGCGGAGACGAGAGGTCAGAACTACTTGCGTTTAGGTGAGATTATCCATCACTCGTCACGAAAAGATCAGTCAAGTTCGAATCAACTATAGACATCACCTGAGGATGGAAAATGTGACTTTCCTCAAACGTCGTAAAATCGGACCTTTTGAGGACCAGTATCACGATACGTGAATCGAGTTCGTTGTTTCTTGGGGGGGGTATTCATTTGTTATAGTTAAGTTTTCAAATTCTAGCATTGCAAATTTCAACTGTTTAGATTGAATTGTTATGAGTTCGAGACGGTGTGTCCCTGGGTCTTATTAGATTACATGAATTCCTAGATCTTGGTGGACAGGGGAAACTAGCTTTATGAAGTCAACTATGGAAAACATCAGAGCATCGTATGAGGATGGAAACACCATTCAGAAGAAGAACATACCAAGCAGGTAGTTAGAATCATCATCTGTTCTTCCAAGAAAAGGTTTCCGATGACAAGAATCTAGTAAAAAGTAAATTAAATTCCTTCGATGATTTCTTTCCCTCTCCTGCAATTGAAGTTATCGAATTGCACGACAATTGATAACAAGCCTGGAACTGTATGAAGAGAACAAGGTGAGTGTGAATCATTTTATAGGTATATGAGGTCCATTCGCTTCATATGTAACGTTGTATGTACTTCCTACGATTCAACACTACGCTGTCATGTCCCATCCACATTCTCCTAACAATTTGTCATCTAAAATTGAAATACACACTTCATTTATTAATCTGAGAATACAAATATCAATATTTGGAACAGAAAGGACAAATCTGGGAACATTATAGAGATGAAGGTACTCAACTCAACTTCAACGATACCCTGTAATGTTCCAATATTATTTCTCTGCTGAAATGACTTCCCAAATCGTATAATGCACTTTATTAATCAAGCTTATCAAAATAATAATAACTTTGCAGGTAGGAAAAACGAATCTTGGAACTTTATAAGTAGGTAGTTCTGCCCATTCAAACGGGGAGGAAGAAGATATGGTCCAACGATACGATTTTCGATAAATCCTACCCAAATATTCACTGAAAACTTTTGTTGGTAGCCTTTTCGAATCATTCCATGCGGGTTTTGTTCATCCCATAAATGGTTGTTCCTACTATTGGAATATCCATCTCTTGTGAAACCTGCCTCATTCGTAAATAGAACATATCTAGGAAAGTCGTTTGCTCCTTCATACATCCACAAAAACCATTCACAAAAAATCTACGAGGGCCATAATCACCAGCATCTAGGGCCATCACCTTCTGTAGGCAAAATGGATACAATAGTTGTTCACGTGCTACCCGACTTACTGTTGATTGTAACACTTGTAACCTATAGGAAATAGCCCTAGTGCTGGTAGAAGGATCTGCTGCTAATCGTTCAAGAATTTATTTGTTCTTCCGTAACATTATCTCTTCTTGTTCTATTCGCACCAGAATGGTGTTTACTGAATTTAAAGGACCCCGTTTCCTTCAATCGTCGACAGCTATAAAAGTAGTGAAATGTGGATGATGTCTGTTTGGATATCTATGTTGATATAATTCAGCAGCGGCTCTGGCATTTCCCCCTGTTTCACCATAAACGAAATGCATATATGTATATTCTTCAAATGAATATTCCATTTTGAAACGATTTTCACAGACTGAAATGATGACAGATGACTTAACAATAATACAAACTGTTTTGGGTTTCTATCAATTATGTCTAATGTAAGTATCGATATATCTGTGTGTTTCTACTGGGAACAATGAAAAAAGGTTTCTTTTTAGTTCCAAATTTTGTGTATGTTTAATGCGTTGATCAGTGGTGTACTGAACAGCCTACCACAAACTAGCATGATAGGCTCGACTTTGCAACTAGTTATCACCAATCGAAAGAAATCATTTAAATAGATATTAATACACAATAATTGTTTTTCTTCATCAAAAACATGTTGGTTGGATAATATGTTCTTAGATGATTCAATCAGAAATCGCTTTGATAATAATACTCCAACATAAACTTCAACAAATTAAGAGTAGATACTCATCAGTTTTTCGCAAACATTATTTCAGACCTTAACTCTTATCTAAGTGGAGTATTATGAATTTGAGGTTGAGTTTGTTTGTCAGTTGATCGATCTGTCAAAACAATCATATGCAAGAAAGTATGGTAACATATCAGTGAATCCACGACATCGATTCGATCAAATAATATAATGAATGATGTTATCGGTCTCATTCTGACTCACCCGTACTATGTTTCCGATTCTCCCAACATTAAAAAATGTTCAGGAGGTTGACACATATTCCGATATGTTGTAAGAAATTAGCATTATGCGATTATTGCACATAAGAACTTATGTCTCTACTAAAGATATATCTTCAGTTTTTCTCAATTATCTCAGAAACCTCCACTTTTTGGCACATGGAATGTTATGATTTTTAAGTTGAATATCGATGATTTGTCCATTCACTTGTCCCAAGAAAATATGAAGGAACATATGACCACATACCATCGTAACTACGCTACTGGTTTACGAAAATAAAAAATTATAACTCAAATTCCTTCAGGAATTTTGGAGAAAACAAATCAAATCTTTTTGTTTTTTCGTATTTTCGACACCCTGTATCTCAGAGGGGATGCATTTTAGGACATACCTTGATGGCAACTTTTCACCTCGAAATGAGGTGAGGAATCTGTAGTCGGAGTTTGTCGGTCTTATTCTGACTCACCCTTATATATATATATATATATATATATATATATATATATATATATATATATATATATATGTCATTTGTTCAAAAGTGTTTTGGATCTGAATTTCTAAATTTTGATATCTTTAAGGAATTATATAGTTGAATTGAACCGAAAGAAAACCACTATCAAAAGGGAAACATTCTGAATTGAATTTTGAACTAAGATTTTTATTTCTGATTTTCAGTTGATAATTTTTACCTTTTTCAGCATGAATACAAGATTGAAAGACTGGAAGATAGTTAGTGACTAAAGTTCAGCTGTCAGTCGCAGACGATTCCAATTCAAACAAATCAAGAATATTTCACTTCTGCGTAAACTTCCATCGATTAAACTAACAGTTCATTTGTGAAACTTGTGTGAATAAAATGTTGATCAGGATTGATTCTTCTGCAAAATATTTTTTCATTCAGGAAACAGAAAAATGTGAAGAGACATTTATTTTCGTTGTACCGTAGAAAAGTATATTCCTATTCTCTCGAGTCGAAGTTGCATTAACAATCTCCATTGATTTCCTTGTTCCACTTGTATATCGAAAATTGGTGTGCCCTAGGACAACTGGACCAAATTGAATGCCATATGATATTATAATTTAAAAAATACCAGGAAATTGGATATTTTGTATCACCGATAATGAGGACACATTTTTTAGGCACTTATAGTTTAACGAAAAACGATATTTCCATTGGAAAACACAAACAGCTTTTCTATTTTTATGTGAACCTTGAAACTATACGATTAGAAGCTGGAGAAGGATTCAAATCTCCTTAGACGCTTTTTAATATTTCTATGTATGTATAACAAAACTGTTTTTTTTTCTGATAATACAAAAGTTCGCACAGCTATTGAAGAAAAGCACACAATAGCACTTCGGAAAAAAAATCATAACTAATATTCTGTATATATAAAAATATTATAGTTTGAAAAACTAAAAAACACGCTTATAAAGCAATAAGGACTAAAATGTGGAAACTAATAAGAATAAAGTCATTGACCTAAAAAGCTTGAGGTGCTTGATAACAGTTAATATAATTATGAAAAGTAAGTAAGCACCTCACGCTTTTTTTACATAAGAGAAAATTTTTTGGTCAATGACTTTATTCTTATTATTTTCAACATTTGAGTCCTTATTGCTTTATAAGCGTGTTTTTTAGTTTTTTAAACTATAATATTATTTTTAACTTTTTAGTCCATATTGCTACAAAAGACTAAAAAAGAGAAAGAGAAAAACTCTCTGATTGATTCCTCCACATGAGATGAAAACTATAAATTTTGGCGAATGTGCATTCGCCATATTTTGAAATGTAAATTATGCTATGAAAAACCAGTGCATTCGCCATATCTTTGAATGCATTTTTTTTTCTGACGATGTTGGTGAGAATACCAGGTCATAGCTACGAAATTATTGTGTTTTCATCGGTGCTTAATATGTGTGCAAAATTTAAAATACTTCTGAAGTGGTGAAAATTAATTTCAAAGATTCCATTACCTACATTCATACATACAAGTGAAGCTAATAAAGCGTGTATAAAAATAGATGTATATACAGGGTGTTAGTGAATAAGTGCGACAAACTTCAGGGGGTGATTCTGAATAAAAAAATAATGACAGTTTGCTATATAACTTTTGTCCACAAATGCTTCGTTTTCCGAGATACGGGGTGTTAAAGTTTTTCTTAAAAACTGTCTATTTATTTATTGCTCTGAAACCGGTCGAGATATGCAAATGGAATTTGGTGAGTTTTAAGAAGTAGTTATTTCGCATTTTTTGACATGCAATTAAGAATTTAATGTACATCATTGTAGCGCATACGGGTAATGATCTCAATTTTTGAATTCCTTGTTCAATTTGTGACAAAAAATCTCTCCTGGCTTTTTTTCGTATGGGGCACCGTTTTTATTCAAAAAAATAAAACATCTTAACGCGTATTTGTCATTACTTTAATACATTATCTACTGTCAACATTCTGTTAAATACGAATATTTCAACAAAATGTCAAATTAGCGTTTCTTCATATTTGAACTTTTAGTTTGGTATAACATTAATGATAATAAGTAATTAATTTTTCTTTTATCGAAAAGAATGGAAAATCATACAAATGCGTAATTGTTAGACATTCATTTTGTCTATGGTCGAAGTAATGGAAATGGTCGGCAAGCTCGACGATTGTATGCTGAGTTGTATCCAGGACGTAGGGTACCCCATCACACAATATTTGCTCGTCTTGACCAACGTTTGCGCGAAAATGGTACATTTAAGTAACAAACGGCTGACTGCGGACGCCCTCGATAAGTAAAAACTGTGCAACTAGAAGAAGAAGTTCTCGAGTTAATTACCAACATACTGAATGTAAGCAACTTCACTGTATTTAAAATTCTTAAAGAACAGCAATTGTATCCGTTTCATATTCAACGTGTGCAAGCTCTACTACCTAGAGACTTTTTTCCGCGCCTAGTTTTTTGCCATTGGATTCTTCATCAAATCGCTCAAATTCCTAATTTTTTAAATGGCGTTTTGTTTACTGACGAGGCTAATTTTGGACGACAGTGTATACAAAATTTCCATAACAATCACCTCTGGGCTGAGGAAAATCCACATGGAATCTTTGAAGCTCATTTTCAGCATCAGCATTCAATCAGGGGACTCTTACCTTAATTTCCTACAGGAAGAGTTACCTGTTCTTTTTGAAGAAATTCCTCACAACTGAGACAACACTTCTGGTTTATGCATGATGGTGCACCAGTCCATTTTAGCATTATTGTACGTAATCACTTAGATACAGTATATCCAAATCGTTGGATATACTGTACGGAGGTACGGAACATTGGCCTGCTCGATCTCCGGATATAAATCCTCTTTTTGGGGTTTTCTTAAGTCAGTAGTTTATTCCACTCCCGTCGAAAATGTTGAAGACCTCAGGAATCGAATTATAGCCGGCTGTGAGACAATAAGAAATACACCAGGAATATTTGCGCGAATACGACAATCAATGAGGCGAAGAGTTGAATCTTGTATCTGAGGGAGGTCATTTTGAATATTTGTTGTAGCTCTGCGCCTATTTATTTATTGGTATTATTTTCTGTTATTGTTCTGGTTTAATGTTATTGTATTAGATAGTTCTTGATTATGTATTAAAGACATGAAAAATACGCGTTAATATGTTTTATTTTTTTGCATAAAAATGGCGCCCTATACGAAAAAAGGCAGGAGAGATTTTTAGTCACAAATTGAACGAGGAATAAAAAAAAAAAATAATTTGAAATATCTCAGTGGCGTACAATTTTTTTCTTAAAAAAATTGAGATCATTACCCGTATGCGCGCCAATAATGAACATGAAATTACTAATTGCATGTCAAAAAATGCGCAATAACTACCTCTTAAAACTCACCAAATTTCATTTGGATATCTCGACCGGTTTCAGAGCAATAAATAAATAGTCAGTTTTTAAGAAAAGCTTTAACACCCCGTATCTCGGAAAACGAAGCATTTACGGACAAAAGTTATATAGCAAACTGTCATTATTTTTTCATGCAGAATCACGCCCTGAAATTTGTCGCACTTATTCACTAACACCCTGTATGTATGAGATTGATAAACTGCATCACCATTTGACCAATCACCATGACAGTTGGCACATCTAAGTGTTTTTTCATGGAGAAGGTTTTTATGCTATCCATTTTACTTCAACTCGCCACTAGGTGGCGCTGCAGTGCATCAACTTCTATACCGTTCAACCGATTGCCATGAAAATTGGTATGCACAGATATTTGAACACGTAGAATATTTTCGCGCTAGGAATTTTGCTATAACTCGCATAACGGAATAATCGGATAATGGGATAACGTGATAACGAGAAAGGGGTTAACGGGATAACGGACAAAGTCACATGCATAACCTGGATGGAACAACACAAAGAAAAACAAAAGTTATCTATAACTTGGAAATCGAAAAATATCAAAATCCAATGACATTCTGATCCGACATACAAAACTGATATGAACGAAAAAACCTCGAATGAAAGGAGCATACAGACAGTCATTGAAAAACATCAATGGTAATTAACAGCAATTTTCTGTTTGTGTGTACACCTTAGATGAAAACTTTTCGAATGAAAGCTTATAAAGCTCTATCAAACGACATATAGTTTGCCAATATTTGTATGAAAATGAAATATTGAGATTTTTTTTCAATCTTTCAACATCCACCATTTTGAAACCGATTTGGCCTAACTTTGAATTTAGCCGAGGTGTTGATAAATAGTATATTATGCAATGAGCACAAAATGATGCCCATTTTGCACGAGTATGAAATTTGTAGCACGAGCTGAAGGCAAGTGCTGCAATTCATACGAGTGCAAAATGGCCATTTTGTTGCGAGTTGCATACTATACTTTTTCTATGACAACATATCGTTCACGTTTAATACATGCATACATTGCAAAAACTTTGAAAGAAAAAAACTGATGATATTTCATTACTCCGAATTCGCCGCTAATGGGCTTTCTATCAGAATTAAAATATAAATTGAAGAAATATGTAAATATTTTCTTTATTGCTATTTCTAATAGGTACACAGAAATAGAAGCCTATAAATGTATGTATTGTAACGTAAATAAACTTAACTTGGTTTAAATAATTTATTTCACACTGAATCTACAACTTAATTTATATTACTACGCCACTGTATAGCTCGATGGTATGGGCTCGTTCAGACTGTGTCTCTGAGACTTGAGGGTTGCCTATTTATCTCCGATACAGCATTCTCGATGTTTCGAATTCTTTCCGTTGGCGACCGGCGTGTTCCAATTGTTTCCAATATTGACCGTTGTCTTCCGCGGCAGAGCGCACTGGATGGTTCTCGAACATCTCCGGGGATGATCTCATCGCTGTCGATGGCAACATGTGAGGCGACAGGTCCGGCCTAGGTTCGTTACATTGCCCCCTTCTTAAAGACATTTCGTCCCGAAATTTCATCCTTGGAGTGTGACGATATCTGCATGACTCCCCATATCTGCACCGTGAAGTTCGATGGAAGTAACACTCCACGGTCTTCATGATCGGTCGTGGAAGAGGGTTACAGCAAACCAAAATCTTGACGCCGCTGGATCTGAATATCGCCTCCAGCATACTTCTTATGACTCTCCAGTCCAACCCATCAATACCACAGGACAATTTTGGAATTGCTAGATCCACCAGATTCTGGTCCACCTCTTAGTTTGGTGAGACTCTTCCAGACATCTTCATAGGACGGTTTATCTTGGGAATGCCTCTTGGTAACTAGGTAGTAGATGTTTCTCTGGCCTCTCTTCAACTGTAGCACCCCACCCACTTCTGGATTCTGCTCCCGCAGTGTTTGGAGTTGACCAAATTTCTTGGAGAACACTACGGCGATGCCCCTGGACATTCGAAGATCTTCTGCCACACAGTGCGCTAGTGCGTAGTCAGCAGGCACCTCGAAAGGTCTCGTGACTCCTCTCTAGTAACCCCATGTAGAACTTTCTGCCCGTTTGAATACAAGGACATAAACTTCTCGAACGTCATATCATCCTCCGGTGGCGAGGGTGCGAACTTGGTCATGATTTCCAGCGTAAGGGGCCAACCTGTTGAAATGGACGACCCTTGGTTTCCCTCGGGGTGGCTTATGGATTCGGTACACAAGGTCGTTTATCCTTTTCACGATTTTATACGGGCCTTCCCACGAGTTCCGCAACTTTGGTGATAGTCCACGACGACGTTTGGGGTTGTACAGCCAAACCAGGTCATCAACCTTAAATCCTCCAGCGTCGGCCTTGATGTCATAGGTCTTCTTCATTTTATCGCTGGCACTCTGGATGTTCAACCGGACTCGTTCGTGGATGTCGTCCATTCTCTGCCGAAGTTTGCTGACGTAGTCCTCTCCCGCAGTGTCTTGTCCTGGCGGTATCCCAAACTTCAGGTCACAAGGCAGTCGCAGTTCTCGGCCCATTATAATACTAGCAGGAGTTTGACCTGTTGACTCGTGTACTGCGGATCGATAGGCCATCAGGAACAAATGAAGATACTGGTCCCAGTCTCTTTGATGGTCAGAGACAACCTTGGACAAGTGGCGGTTGATCGTCCTGTTCATCCGTTCCACCATTCCATCGGACTGCGGATGTAGGGCCGTGGTTCTTGTCTTGCGGATGTTCAGCAGTAGACATATTTCTTGGAAAGGTTGGATTCGAAATTTCTGCCTTGATCCGAGTGCAGCTCCATTGGAATACCGAATCGACATATCCACTCTTTCACCAAGACGTCGGCGACGGTGATGGCTTCCTGGTTGGGCAGGGCATAGGCTTCCGCCCACTTACTGAAGTAGTCCATTGCCACAAGGATGTATTTATTCCCGTGCTCGGATACGGGAAACGGGCCGGCGATGTCAATGGCGATTCTCTCGAACGGGCTGCCTACGTTGTACTGACGCATCGGGGCCTTGGGTCGTATTCGAGGTCCATTGCTAGCAGCGCATACAGCGCACTTCCTGCACCAGTCCTGGACGTCAGCTTGACAATTGGCCCAGTAAAACCGTTGCCTCACTTTCTGCAGGGTCTTCGTCACTCCCAGATGTCCTCCGGCGACTCCATCATGGATTTCCCGCAGCACTTCCTCTCTTCTGTTCCTGGGAACAATTATTTGGCGTCTGTCTTCCCCACCAATATCGGCCTCAACACACGTTTCAGGATCCCATTGTCAGAATAAGAGAGTTCCATTGTGCCCAATAGGACTTAACAGCCGGCGAGTAACCTGCGACTTCCTGCCATGATGGTCTTCGATTGCCCTTCTTCCAGCTGACGACTAAGCCAAGGTCAGGGTCTCTCTCTTGGTCTTGCGCGATCTGGATGGTTCGCGACAAGGCATCTGCATTTTATGGCTAGCTTGGTTTTCTGGATCTTGCTGTCATTCCAGTTGTCATCCATTGCTGCGGTTCTACAAAGTGTTGCTTCTTTCTCTTCTGCTCGTCGGCAATGTGAGCAATCATCTGGACATGGTCTTCGCGACAAGGCATCTGCATTCTTATGGCTAGTTCCGGCTCGATGTTCGATCTCGAAATCGAATTCTTGGAGTCTCTCGATCCAACGTGCTACTTGACCCTCAGGATTTTTGAACTGTAAGAGCCATTTGAGAGCTGCATGGTCAGTTCTCAACAGGAATCTTCTTCCATACACGTACTTGTAGAAGTGTTCCACTCCCTTTACAACAGCTAACAGCTCTCGCCTGGTGACACAGTAATTGCGCTCTGGTTTGCTAAGCGTCTTGCTGAAATAACCAATGAACTTCTCCTGTCCCTCCTGGATCTGAGATAGGACAGCTCAAGTCCCACGTTGCTGGCGTCCGTATCAAAATGAATTTCCCTTTGGGTGGGGATAGCTCAGTATAGGTGCGTTGATCAAAGCTCCTTTCAGCTTCCTGAATGAATCTTGACATTCTTCGAACCACTGGAACTTTGTTTGGGCCTACCGTGAGCCTGGTCAGGGGTTTATAGCGATGTCAGCGAATACCAGGCACACATCGGCGATAGTATGTGCATAAACCAAGGAAACTTCGAAGGTGGTGAATGTCCTTTGGGATGGGCCAATCCTTAACAGCGTTGATCTTCTGGTCATCCACTGCTACTCCTTTTCCAGAGACAACGTGGCCGAGGTATCGTACTTCTTTTGGAACAGATGGCATTTCTTAGGGCTCAGCTTCAATCCGGGTTCCTCAGTCGCAGGAATACTTCCTCCAAGTTTTCACGTGGTCCTCAAACGATCTGCCGACCACAATTATGTCGTCGAGATACACTAGACACGTGTTCCATGAGAGTCCTTTCAGCACTGTCTCCATCAATCTTTCGAATGTGGCGGGAGCATTACAGAGCCGAATGGCATAACGGTGAACTGCCACAATCCTGAGCCGATGGTAAAGCAGTCTTTTCTCGATCTTCCTGAGCGAGTTCTACTTGCCAGTATCCACTCTTCAGATCAAGGGTCGAGAAAATCGTGGAACCAGCCAACGTGTCTAGGGTGTCATCTATTCTCGGGAGAGGGTAACTGTCCTTCTTCGTGACATTATTAAGTTGGCGATAGTCTACACAAAGCGTGTCGATCCATCCTTTTCTTCACCAGTACGACTGGGAGGACCAGGGACTGTCAGATGGCTCGATAACTCCTTCTTTTCCCATATCGCTGACTATTTTGTCAGCCTCTTCCTTCTTGGCAAGAGGAAGTCTTCTTGCTGATTGCCGGATCGGTCGGGCACCCCAGTATCAATCTTGTGCTGGACCACATTAGTTCGACCCCCTTTTCCTTGTCCGGTATCGAAGATGTCTTGGTACTCTTTGACGAAATCTCTTAGGTTGGGCTGTTGAGCTGGTCTTTATGTCTTTGGAAGAGATGGCAGCTAATTTTTCTAGTTCTGTGGGCAAGCTGTTGGGTTGGCTACTCGTACCTCGTACGCCCGGATCACAGATGAAACTGACGAGCAGTGCCCTAAAATTGTTCCTTTCTTTAAGGTCACTGGAAAGTAATTGACATTCCTTACCGGTACAAATTTTCAGCACGTAACAGGGTTTTCCCTAGGGCAATCCCTCGTCAATTTTCTCATCATGAAGTTTGGGCTCGAACATCATCACGTCTCCACTGCTCGCACTCCCGTCAGGCGAGCCTCCAGGATGGTTTCAGCCCTCTCAGGTACGCTTATATCTTCAGCCAACAGCACACGGATCAACTCTTCACTTCTCCCATGAGTACCAGCTCTTCTCCGTTGACACGTAGGACGCCGTCTTTGAAATCAATTCAAACCCTCTGGAATTCATGATGTCCATTCCGATGATTGCATCGTCTTCGATGTCCGCTACAAGTGCCTGATGTTTCACTTTAGTGCTGCCCAAAATTATTTCAATCGGTAGCTCGCCATATACAGTAGCTGGCTCCCTGTTGCTGTGCGTAGCTTCAAGTTGTCGAGTTCAATTCGTTCGGTGTTCTGGCAAAGGAAGGTCCGAGAATTGTCCTAGTCGCACCTGTATCTAGCAGCATGGTGCAAGGCTCGTTATTGATGAGACCGTCTACGAAAACACCTCTGTTCTGTCGTTTTCAGGATAGCGACATATGCGTTGTTAACCAGGGCTTGCTGGACACAGGCCGACGATTGCCCTTCTCGTCGACCTTCTTTGGTTTTCCTGCATCGGGTCGTGTTTTCGAATGTTGGACATTTGCTACGCACATGTCAATTTTACCTAATTCAGCATCTTATCTGTCTTTTCTCAGGGAACACTTCCTTAATCACTTTCCTTATGGCAGCTTCCAAATTAGCAGGCTCCTGTGAGTCTTCCTCAATCATTCGGACTTTACTCTGGCTTTTGCAAGATTGTTTCGCTGCCTCGAATTCCAAAGCGCGTGCCAGTGCGTCTACGAGATGTGTTGGACGGGCTGAGTGTCAACGCTTGTCTGGTTTCTTGGTCACGGAGTCCATCCAGGAATGCTTGAACCGCTAGTCGCTCCATTACATTTTCTGGTGTGGCTGGATATGCGAGACAGACCAAGCGTGCAATGTCAGTTTCGAATTCTTGTAAGGATTCGCCCGATTTTTGGCAGCGATTTTTCAGCTGGGAGTGGTATACGTGTTCCAAATGGGCGTGCCATATCGTAATTCTAGATGTTTAATCAGCTGATCATAGTCCTCCTGTTCTTGGGCGGTGGGGTTTGTAGAATATTTGTCGCTTCTCCACGTAATGCAAGTGTCAGTGCTACAGCTCTTTCCCTGCATTCCATCCGTTTGCTTTGGCCGCTGCTTCAAACTGACGGCGGTAATTTGCCCATGGAGTATATACATCGAACTGAGGCGGCTTCATGGGAAAGCGTCCCTATTTCTGAAATGACCGTGAACATCTTTTACACACTCTTGAACTTTATACCACGTTCAAAATCAAGACCAGCATTGCATTTTCGTTAACCATCTCTGTGGAGGACGCATTATTAATTTGTTTTTCCAGCTTACTGATCGTTTCCTTTATTTTGTCCATCTCTGCCTCGACCCCATCTTTGATTTTATCTACCTCCGTGTTCATTTGCTCCCTAATTTTATCTATCTCTGTCTCAACGGTTCCCATTCTTTCTTCTAGGAAATTAGCCACACCACACAATTCTTTTTTTAGGCCTTCTGTGTTTTCCAGGAACTTCTCTTCCAGGCTTCTTGAATTTTCTAGAAGCTTCTCTTCCAGATTTCTAGAATTTTCTTCCAGGCTTCTTGAATTCTCTAGAAGCTTCTCTTCCAGATTTCTAGAATTTTCTTGTGTCTCTGAGACTTGAGGGTTGCCTATTTATCTCCGATACAGCATTCTCGATGTTTCGAATTCTTTCCGTTGGCGACCGGCGTGTTCCAATTGTTTCCAATATTGACCGTTGTCTTCCGCGGCAGAGCGCACTGGATGGTTCTCGAACATCTCCGGGGATGATCTCATCGCTGTCGATGGCAACATGTGAGGCGACAGGTCCGGCCTAGGTTCGTTACAGTATGTATCTAATTGAAGTTGAATGTGCAATTATTGAATATCATATTTGGAGAACTTGATTGCTGAATACTTAATTCTTTTCGAAATTGAGCCTGTTCAATGAAATTATCGATGTCATTTGCTGTAAAGATCTTTGACTTTTTGGGTTTGTAGCCGTTAGACTGCCGCTTGAGGAATGCTTTCAGTTTCAAATATTTGGCAATATCTATATCATTATAGATACTAAGAGTCGTTCTCAGCATTGAGAAGTGTGACCACAAAGTGGAACTTTTAAATTTTTTGGCTAAGTCGCCAAAATAAGCCATTAAAACGTTCTCGGAAAACGATTTTGTCTTTTCATCTACCTTCCATTCCAAAAAAAGGTTATAAGCGCGTTGATACATACTCTTCGACGTTTCCGGTAATAAATTCAGTGTTGTTACCATCGCTGCTTCTATTATGTTCGGAGGTGTCAAATCTAATCAATATCACTATCAGTTTCCATTTTAATTATAGTTTTTATAGAAAACAACTAAGAAATTACTCGTTACCTACTAAAACTTTGTGGAATTTCCGATTTTAGAGTGAACCTAGACCTAACACGAAATATTCCATTTCGCATTTGTTGCTTAGCAACTTGCCTAGCAACCGATGCAAAAATGAAATTCTGTACAAAATGTGCTTGTTTATGATTGAAGTTACGGTTATAAAATGAACATTTATCGAGGTTGTCGTAGAATATAGTATATTAAAGTATAAGTGGATAAAAAGGGCTTTAAAACACGCGCGATTTTTCGAGCACGACGGCGCAGCCGGAGTGCTCGAAATAGAGCAAGTGTTTTTAAGACCAGTTATCCACGAATACTTTACGTAATTTTTTTTTATTGGTGCACTTTGAAATCATTTATACTGGTATTATTACTACAAAAAATAGAAATAAGAACTAATAATGCAAGAAGGTTGAATTCGTGATGTGACATCAGTATACCTTTCGTTGTCATGGAAATGAGAAAAACAGATATTCATTTGCAATTTGTTATGAAAGATCAATATTTGTTGTCACCAGAGCTCAAAAATGAATTATTCTAATATCGATTTTTTGAATAGTGAGGCAGAATCACGGTTAATACCGCGAAAATCCAGTGATATATATATATATATATATATATATATATAAAAAAGAATATGAAAAGTTCATCAAATGGATGGAGGAGCACATATAAATGAACGAATTGTTAGTAATATTTCATTTCACGTTACAAGGTACTCCTGTCAGATCAATAATAAAAAAATTGTCATTTAGACTTCACGTTTCTCGATTTGTTGATGTTGTCATGGTAACTTTAAAAAACGCGCGTTTTTTAAAGTTCGATTTAAACACGCTGAGGCGTGCTTTAAATGGGTAAAAAGGGGCACCAATAAAAAAAAAGTATTTTTGTTATATCTCATATACAGTGACCGGCAGAAAGTACGCAACATGTGGGAAATTCCTTTATTAATAAATTTTGACAAATATCGATACGTGCAATCGCTTCTGCATCAGAAGAAACCCCAAAAGACGTTGTACAGTGCCGTTCATCTTTTGGTCTTTGGCGGGAAATGATTTTATTTTTAAATTATGTCTTAAAACACTTACTTGAAAAATTTTCGAAAAATGTTATTCGGAAAATTTGTTCAGAACGACATTTTATAGCTATGTCCATGTTTTGAAAAAAATCTGAGATAAAAAAATAAAAATAAATTTTTTGCCATGAAAAAAATGTTAATTTGGAAAAATTTAATTCTGGCAAAGAAACCCATTAGTAAAGCCAACAGTAATATTATAAATAATATTTTGTAAAGATTCGCAATTCGGAGAAAATTTAAAATCTGTGAATTTGCCATGTATTCAGCTGCTTCATAAGAGGTCACTGAAATATCTCTAGGAAATTATAATCCCGATACTGTTTATTATTAATAAACATCTACATAATTTTAATTATTTATTCGAACAAAAATAAATTGATTTTTGGAAAATTGTTTGCATTATTCATACCTACAATATTATCATTGTTAATTCGTACATCGACAGATTTCCTCATGATCGAAGAGGCCATGAAACAATTGACTAATAATGCTAATATGTTATCAAGAGTTGTCAAACGATTCAGTAGTGTTATTTTTTATCCAGGTATTTTTATCGTCTTACTTGTGTAGTTTTTTCATTGTAAAAGTTATTTTACATTTTGTTGTGCGCTAACAATAATTAGAGATGCCCGAAGAAAAGCTAAAGTTTGCAAGAAAACATTGAGCTCTCAATATGTGGCGAGCGTTTTCATAGTTCCAGAGAAGCAGCAGATATATTCAAAGCTATATATCCAAATAAGAATACAAAAATTGTATTTACTGATGACTTTTACATCAAACGGTACTGTCAGTTCCCAGAAGTGTAGATGGTGGACTGATGAGAACCCAAATTGGACGATAGAGGCAAAAAGTCAATTTTCTTTCAAAAGTAATATTAGATACGGAGATCATTGGGCCTTACTTTTGTAGGGCCAACGTTAACT
Source organism: Gonioctena quinquepunctata (assembly GCA_018342105.1). NCBI lineage: Eukaryota > Metazoa > Arthropoda > Insecta > Coleoptera > Chrysomelidae > Gonioctena > Gonioctena quinquepunctata. The sequence continues at coordinate 832,648 of JAFIRS010000267.1, forward strand.
CACGAAATTATTTAGAGTTTTTATTTCTAACATGGATTACCGCTGCAAAAAAAAATTATATTTTTTTCCAACTAGCCTGAGCGTCAATACCATAGTACCTACCCTTGGAGTCAGAGCGTGGCTTAACTAACACTTTCCTCATAAATGGATAGGACGATATTCAGAAATCCCGTGGCCTGCAAGATCCCCAGATTTGACGCCCTTGAATTTTTTTTTATGGGGGGTACAATAAAAGTTAGGTTTATAAACATCGGTCATTTCATAATATCGACCATTTAGAAGACGTACCTAATACGACAATGTATTAATAACATTACACCACAAATGCTGCGAAATGTGTCCAGAGAAATGAAATCCCGAACAACTTCATGTATTGAACATCAGAGTAGACATCTCGAGTAATGGACAATCACAAAGTTTCGAGTATGTATTTAATTGTTTGGTTTACAATTATTTCAGCTTCTAATTTTATTAAATAAAATAAAAAGTTCTTGTTATATTAAAAATTAAAAATTCAAATTAAAATTGTGTAGATACATGGTCCTTTATTAATAATAAACAGTATCAGGGATTATATTATCCTGAAGAGATTTAAAATTTTATCGAATAAAATAGGAATGGCTTGCGAATTTTTACAAACTATTATTTGAAATATTACTGTTGGCTTTACTAATGGGTTTCTTTGTCAGAAATGTATTTTTCCAAATTGAAATTTTTTTTATGCCAAAAAATTTATTTTTAATTTTTTCATCTTAAATCTCGTACATAGCTATAAAATGTCATTCTGAACAACTTTTCTGTATAACAATTTTTGATATTTTTTCAAATAAGTGTGTTTGAAGACATAATTTTGTTTTTTTTTAAATTTCCCGACAAACACGAAAAGACGAAAGGCACTGTACATCGCCTTTTGTGGTTTCTTTTGATGCAGAAGCGATTGCACGTATCGATACTTGTCATAATGTATTAATAAAATAATTTTCCATATGATGCGTACTTTCTGCCGGTCACTGTATAATCTAACTTCTTGCACAACCGCTAACAGTTGATAATCCATAAAAAATTTATAGATTTTTCCTTTGACCTTTTTACGATAAGTCCTCAATTGATTGATCAGATAAAATATCAAAAAAAGTAGGTATTACCTACTAAAACTTCGCTGTTTCAAGGTTTCCAAAATGGCATTATAATACACTCGTCATTCACGGGGATTGCACCCCCGTTAGGTTAGATTATACCATATATACATATCCAAGAACAAGAATATAGAAACATTATACATTTTTATTATAAATAATAAAACTAAATGATATATGGAGTAGAAAGGAAGAATCTACTCTATCTGTTCATCTATATTGTAGAAAAGCTGATCCTCAGGGGGCTGTACCTGAAAAAATAAAATGAGAAGTCACATAAATTGAACATAGTTAACAGTATAGTTCTGATAAATAGTATTCAATGTTGTCACATGTGACATCCCAGAGGCCACTAAGTTAAACATAAAGAACAATCATACATTGGGGCTCACCGAACTTGACTTTCGAAAAATCTATACCTACTTCCTCTAATAGCATATAACATATTTGCATCGTCTTTCATGTACAATTTATGTCCATGGATAGGAATTTCACAAAATAGAATCATTATTTGTCCAATTTATGTTCTAGGTTCACGAGGGTTATAACTTGTACTCCTTCCAGTCGTATTTTTTTGCCTTAACCAAATATAGCCATCATTACCGCTGTTTATACAACATACCTGGCATTGCACGGTAGGGGTTTTTGAAATAAATAAATAGTTATCTCAAAAGACGTGATATGATCGCATGAAAAAATGGCAAAGACAAACTTCATAGGAACTCCTTGGGAACGTCATATTTTCGACAGCGGAGGCACCCCACATTGGCCCTGTTGATGTACAACGAACCTGGGTGTCTTTGAGGGATAGATAGATAGATACTTTATTAATCATGCTATGTACACAAAATACATTTATGACAGGTCACAGTTAAAAAAATAGTAAAATTGTAGTTCACAAGTAGTAAAAAAGTTTGTGTCAAAATATGTGTAAATAAATAAATAAAACAAAATGAACACAATAGAGCATCAATATGCTATTCCAGACATAATAGACATCACATACAAGAACTTGAGCATAAGTCGATCAATCATATCATCAACCATTTAAAATAATTGAAAAGTTATTGACAAGTCATGATTCCCTGAGCATAGTTACACCTTGCCTTACACATTTAACATATTCCTCAAGAGAGTAGAAGGGGTTTTCGAGCAAAAATAATTTTATTGTTTTATTGAAAGCAAACGTTCCTAATTTTCTAACTTCTCCTGGAAGAATGTTGTAGACGTTCAAATTCAGTGAATTATTTTGGGATTTACTGAGCCTATGTCTAGGTCCTCTTATTATATCTGCACCTCTGGTGTCATGATTTTTAAATTTTTAAACAGGTCTGATTGTGTTATTAATGTGGGAATTCTTTTGTGAATTTCTATCAAAGTATTCCAAATGTAAATGGAAGGAAGAGTCATGATTTTTAAATTTTTAAACAGTGGTCGGCAGGTTTCTCTATAATTTGCATTGCACAGAATTCTAATAGCTTTTTTTTGTTGTCGGAAAACGCTAGAAACTGCAGATGAGTTTCCCCAAACTACAATGCCATAATTAAGATGAGAATGGAATAAAGAAAAATAAACTGATCTCAGGGTGTTTATATTTGTGCAATGTCTGAGTTGTCGAATACAGAAAAGAGAGCGCGACAGTTTCAAATTAAGTTGCCTGACGTGCTCGGTCCAGATTAGCTTATCGTCCAAAATGAATCCTAGTAGCTTCACATTTTTATCCTCTGGGATGGGTTTCCTGGTAGAGATTATCAAGTTTTGTGATTTATTGTTGTTTAATTTCAGCTTGTTAGCTATGAACCACTGTTCAGCTTTCTCTTCAATTTCTTCCAATACGCTTTCTAGGGAATTATATTCCTCATGAGAATAAATTAAAGTAGTGTCATCTGCATATAGAACACTTTCATTTGGGGCCAAAAAGGAAGGAAGATCATTAATATAAATTACAAACAACAGTGGGCCCAGGACCGAACCCTGTGGGACACCAAATTTAACGTCTCTAAAACTGGACAATTCGTTATTGAAAATACAGCTTGGAAACGATTTGTCAAATACGATTCAATAAGTGTGAGAGTGATACCTCTGATTCCGTAGTAGCTGAGTTTTTCAAGAAGGATTTCATGGGAAACACAATCAAAAGCTTTAGATAAATCGCAGAGGTAATACCCACATGTTTTCCCCTGTTCAAGACCCGCAACTATTTGCTCAACCACCCTCATTGTTGCACTTGTTGTTGAATGATTTTTTCGAAAGCCAAATTGTTCATTACTAAAAAACTTGCTGTCTTCGAAGTACTTGGATAATCTTTGCTTTAAGATAATTTCAATCAGTTTCGAAAAAATACTGATGATAGAAATGGGTCTATAATTATCAGTTTCATCCCTATTCCCTTTTTTGAAAAGCGGAATGATTTTGGAGTATTTGAAAATATCTGGAAATTTACCAGTTTCGAAAATTTGATTAATTAGGTTTGTTAGAGGCTCTGCAATTGTATCAATAGTTTCTTTTAAGATTCTGCTACTAAGTTCATGGAAATCTAGGCATCTTGAGTTTTCAGAGATAAGATAGCTTCTCTGACATCAGAAATTGTTACAGGCTGCATGAAAAATGAGGAAGATGGAGCGGAAAATTTTTGTAATTTAGGAATGTTGTGGTGGGTACATGTGGTAAAGATTTGATTATATCTTCGGCCACGTTGGAAAAAATTCAACGAAATCATCAGACAATAGTTTGTCCGTTGAAGTGTCGCATTTACGCTTAGAATTGTTCCTTTCGAAATTTATCAAGCGCCAGCTTGCTTTCGATTTATTTTCAGCATCTGAGACATACTTATCATAAGCTGTTTTTTAGTTAAAATTAACTGTTTTTTCATAGTGTTTTTGTAACACTTAAATATGTTGATGTCTCGTGGGTTTTGGTAGAATCACATACAGTTTTAAACTCATCAGTGTGTTCCTTTGTGATCTCAGATCGTTGTTGAACCAAGGCACCAGCTGTCTGTTTTATTAAATTTGTTCTTTTTAGTGGAAATATTTTCTCTATTAGCCCATGAAAACATGAGATCATAAAGGCTACAAAGTCAACATCAGAATTTAATTTCATATCACTCCAATTTATCTGAGATAATTCCTCATTGAATAATTTGAATCCAGAATTTGTAATATTCCTACTGTAAGTGTGATTGACTGAATTATTGGGTATTACATCAATTATTAATAGTATTCTTCAATTGTAAGTGCTAATCCATACGAATTTACAAGACATAATAACTCATTTGTAGGTAAAGAGTTAATTTTGAAATCGATATTAAAATCGCCTAGTAATATGATTTTGCTGTCACGATGAACAAATCTGTCTAACAACAACTCTAAATTTTTCATAAAAATATCAACAATTGAACCACTGGGTCTATACAGGGTTATGATAAATAATTTTGAATCTACTAATTCGATACCACAAAATTCAGCATGTAGCTCTTCGCAATATGCAGTAACATCTAAGGATTTCGCTTTTATTGATTGTTTTAGATAAATTGCGACACCACCATGCGCTCGTTGTTTTCTACAAAATTGACTAGCTAATATGTAGCCAGGAATATTGATAGTTTTCAGATTATTTTCCGATTGCCAGTGTTCAGAGACACAAAGGATATCGAAATCGTAATCGACTAGAAATGAATCAATTTTCAGTAATTTATTTGATAGGCATTGTGTATTTATGTGAAATATACTCAAAGAATCATTACCTCTCAAGTCTCTTGGGTGCACATTAATAAGATTGGATTTTTTTTATGTAGGAACTTGTTGGAGTTTGTGTGTGCCTAAAAAATAATTTGGTTGATTGTCGTTTCTAATGATGTCATCTTTTTTGAAATTGAATCTCCTATATCCAACCCCTTTTGGCCAGAAAGACGGGGTGTAGAAATTTTCTTTGAATTTGTAATCGGCAGCTACCATGAAAGATTTCAGATTATTTTCGTTTTTGAGATATTTCACCAGGAAGGGTTCTTTCTTGTCATCTGTTTTTACCTTCAGGAATGATTTGATATCTTCTTCGGTAACTTCTTCGTCTACTCTATAAATATACATCCAAACTCTGGGTTTAGCCCCTTTGAATTTGCCATCATCTTCCGACTGACCAAGCTTGCGCTTGAAAGATGTTTTCCGTTGGACCGTTTGCCAGTTTGAATTGTCATTTCCATTAAGACTTGATACTAGCTGGTAGGAAGTTGCACCTGCACCGTTTCGAAAATCACTTCCTAAATTGATGATTTCGTTACATTTCTGCACTGTTTGCACTGTCAGAATTTCACTTGCCATTTGTTTTGAGTCTAAAAGCGGACCACCTTGTATATTGTGACTGTTTAGACATTCCAAGGCAGGTAGTTTGACGAATTCGTTTTTTGGGGAGGGCTTGCTCACACTGTTTTTTGTTGGCTTGGTTGTATTCTTAGTTTTTTGTAGTTTTGTAACTTTTCTTCTAGAAAACTTATTTTCTCGTTTAATAATGTTATTAGAGTTTCCTTGTCCTCAATAATGGTGCACTTGTCGGCTATGATTTGCTTCAGCAGAGAATAATCTTCAGTCACCAACAAATCATCTGTCATTTTCGCGTCAGGAAGATATTTCTCTTTGATGGTCACCTCACAGCAAGTTTTGGATCTTATTGCACATGCTTTGTGATACACTGAGTCACATTTTAAACACGTTAGACCACTTATCGTATTTTTCTTGCAGTATTTGCATAAACTCTTTGGCTTATCAACACAGACACTCTCAGTTTCAGCCATCTTGAAAATAGAAGATATTATATGAACATAGTAGATATGCAACCATTGCGCTGAGAAAAAAAGACTTATGAGTTGAATGCTTTACACGCATCACCATCAATCTCGGAGGACCAATTTTATTTGTCTAACGTTAAAATAAATCACTGTGATGTATTAGCTAAAGGTAGATTATAATATTGAAAAAAATATGGAATTGGCATGGATATGTCTCGATTGTAGAAATTGAACTGGCAAGGTTCAGCTCCCTAACAACACAGGGATGTCCTAGGTATGTCCTTTTTATGTACCGTGGTACAAGGACATGATTGAGACATACAGGGCATGTCCCGCAGATGATGTCCAAAGGTTGTCCCATTCATATTCCTGGTATTTCTGATATCCATTCTCATATATAAGAATCGTCGAAACTCATCAAAATGTTCATTAAAAATTCAATGTTGATATTTTGTTTTAAAAACGTTTGTTTTTCTTCTGGAAAGTAACTATGAAGAAAATGGAAATATATCTAAGAAATTTCTGGGTAGTTACCATTTCGCAAGCAAAAAATTATTAATGCATAAATTCTCAAGAATATACAAATTATACACAAATCCCAAACACAATTACATTTCGGTTTCTGTGGTTTTGTCCTGTTTGGCTTCATTGTTTGAAATATTTGGTGATCTGTCAACAATGGTTAACCTCACTTTGCATAATGTGCAAGTTTCTAATTTTTCTTGTTCGATGTAAAAAGATTAGCGTCATTCTCATTGTGTTTGACAATTTTTGTGAGCATTTGAAGTATTTTATCAGTTATAGTATTGTGAATATCATAGTCGAAAAATTGAAGTTGAGTTTAAGGTTGGTAAAACAAATATCAAAATATTGAATGTAATCTTTTGGATCGAAAACTTGATTGTTCCAATAATATGGTTATTCGATTATGAATATTATGTTTATAGTAGTATATTCATTAATCTATTATAGGTACATATTAATATAATGGATCATAGGAGGAAGGTATCCTCAAGGCTTGAGAGAAAAAATACACTGAGTAAATATTATATAAAAAGACCACAAAATGAAGAATCTTGAGAGGCCTGTAGTGGGCGTTCTACTAGTCGATTAATGGCTGTAAATGATAATATTCATATAACATTACCTTCTACAAGTTCAGATAAAATATTCCTGAAGTTGTTCAATGTGAATCAAGTTCTGAAAATTTGTCTGATGGTTCTTCCCTTGGAGAATTGAGCCCTACATCAAGAGAAGAACTAGTTCAAAATGATCCTGTTAAGAACTTCCATGAAAATATTGAAAATTCAAATGATAACATAAATTCAAAGTTAACTGAATGGGCCTTGAAACAAAACATAACACATGCAGCAATAATACTTGTTGAGTATTTTCATCTATTATTGTATATCCCAAAAGAGCTATAACATGATATCTGTATTAGAAAATGTTTTCATTGTCAATTCAATTCCACCTGCAATAATATCTTTGTTACAGGATCTTCTGAAGCCATTGACAATAAAAAAATAGACTGAGATGGCTTTGCAGAAGTTTTTCAGGAGGACCAAGGAGAGAAGCCACAGAGAAAAAGATAATGCAATGCCTGCAATAAAAGCAACCCAATATGTGTACAATTTTCAACTGATTCACCTAGTCTTTTTTTGTATATTTGTCATATGAATTTATATATAGGATGAGTTTTTGTTTTTTTTATCATATTTTAACACAATGTGACATATTAATTTCTGAATTAAACCCGTTTTGTGTTGAGAATCTTTAGATTTAATTTTTTTCATATTTTCCATGAACATTTTCAAATTAAATTAATGAAAGAAAAGGACATTCGAGGACGTCCATATATCCCAGGGATGTCCCTGGGACATCCCTAGGGTGTCCTTTTGATGTCCATTGTCAAAACTTGGTACATCCCTGGGACGTACCAAAAGGACATCCCTTGAATGTCCTTTTTGGTGGAAAGTAGATGTCCCTGGGACGTCCCTAGTATGTCCCGACAAAGGATATCCCAGGGACGTCCTAGTAGCAAATGAAGGACGTCCCTGGGATGTACAGGGGATGTACTTGAGTTGTTAGGTTTGATAGTGGAGGATTGTTGATTGGTATATGGATTTTGTTTGTAGTATCTCTGATACTTGACATATGATGAAATATCAAGTTGATTTGGCTACTAGTGGGATTCAACTGAAGCGCAGTATTGGGAATTTAATTATCTGAAGATATATAGTTAGCTAGCTCTGAGGTTAAAGCATTGAAAGTGAATGCAAGAACCCTGTATTTATCTTTCGTTTATTTAAAAAAAAAGACAGTAAGGAAAAGTCTGAAATATAATTTATGCTAAATTTGTTCCATCTCACTTGGACGTCGTATATCTCATTTTTTGGGCACCAACAATCTAACGCCGTCCACTAATGGACCCCATCTTCAACAATGATTAACCCATATTGTTGAACTACTATGTCTTTAGACAATGGTAATACCATCGATTGCTGATTAATGTTTTATTTGACGCAAAAAGTTGGTTTGGACATTTCTCGAAAGATTAGGGAATATTTATAATTTGATTTGTTGAAAATATGAACAGGATGTTCATAAAATCAGATGTGGAATCATCTGCGAGTGAAAGATAAACTTTAGTCACTATCTTCCATGGTCAAGATAATCTCATGTGGGGTATTCATGTTGAAAAGGGAAACATTCTCAATTGAATATTGATAGAAATATTTTTCAGTGAATTGAAAAATCCACGATTAAAATGAAGTTATTTTTTGTGAATGTCTAACAGAAAACAACTACTTCCCCGGCTATTATTATTATATTTATAGTATTGTATTGTAATTGTATACCGAAAAACTATGATATTGATTGGGCACTTCTCGATTGGTGGAATTCGACTGTATTTCTATTGAAAAAATAATGCTGAATAAATGCGACTCAACGTTCGCATACGACAAAATATGCATGCTGACATGAAACGAGATATAAAGGCGCATAGTTCGGAAATTAATATCGTACATTTTTGGAATATATTATCACTGACATGATAAGGACCCGGAAACACAATTGAGGTTGGTGGGATATCATTAAGATTGTAATAGCGGACTATGATGATAAATGTGAATGTTTTTCGAGATATCGGGGTTATAGTCGAATACCGCTGGATATTTGTTGATTATATATTCCACTCAGTGGCATTCAGCAGAGAGGTTGGTTGAAGAAGCAGTTCGGAAAGATAAAAACCCTTCGTATTTTTTTAATATTCTCTCACCGATATAATAACCCGAATAATTGTAAACATATATAATTGGGGTTGGTGATAAGTGCACTGAGACTGTAAAAGTTCCATTATATGACTATCAAGGAACTATCCAACATTTACAGCAGAAATATTGAGAGCACTTTAACTTTCACTCACAAAAAAATATCACCACCGATTGAGCAAGAAGCGGAAAATTGTAACTTATGTTTCCCAAAAAATATACTGGTATGCAATATTGCATTGGGATTTCAATTCCATATCTCATTTTAGAAAAACGCGGAGCATATCAGTGGCGTTATATTCCTCAAACTCTCCGGTATAGGGTCATTGTTCGTTTTATCTCATTTATATTTTCGGATATACTCATTATTTCTCAAGAAAATGACATCTCACCTTTTTGGTAGGAAATAATATCTATAAGAAAATTCTTGCACTATAAATGCGTACTTTCAGAGTTATTTACAAAAATCGCAAAAACAGCTAGAAATTACGTATTTTCTAGGCAATATGTCCGTCTATATTGATACTAACTCGCTCAATGGAAATTTTTGGGGTACCCAATGACGAAGGGTACCTACGGTGGCCGCTTAACCTCTTTCTCACATTTTTCGAATATTCTTTCATATGTGTAATATGTACTTAAAACGCATATTTGTAGTTAGTTAGATGTGCAATGAGACTGTAATAGCATTTGGCATTCAACATAGAAGTTCATTGAAATTGAGAAATGATTTAGTTTTGGGATGAATTTCCAAATAGAAAAAAACAAATAATTTCTCAATTTCGATGGGAAAAATAAAAAAAAAAATCGTCAGTCACGGGAATTCGAACCCTCGCCAGTTTTTGATATCAGAGCTCAGATCTTGTGCCTTAGACCGCTTGGCCAACTGGACTATATTAATTGTCAAACGCATTACCATACTTCAACGTAATTGAGTAAGTTTTTTATGTAGGTACTTTTATACCTGCTACCCCTCTTTCAAGCTAGCAAGTATGCATACGTTCTTAACTACATATCACACTACTTATACTAAAAATTTTAACTTTGCTAAAATGCTCTGGGATCTTGGACTATTTTAATTAATTTGGACAAAGCACCACACGCTTTTTGGCAGTCATTGAATATTAAAATTATTTTTTAGTGCGTTAAAAACGTGAGATTTCCATGGAAAAAACGGAAATTAATGCTACATTGAAAACTACGTTGTCAGCTGGGGTCAATATCACTAATTGTTCAAATTATGTTATTAATATCCATAATTAGTTTTTACCATACATATTATGTATTGAATTCGAATAAAATTTAATCTTCATAATATGTACAGAGAATATAATAACAATAAAGAAGTACTTCAAGAAGTTTAGCCTCAAAATTATAACAAATTGTAATCCTGTATTTTTTGCAACTGGTGGTGAAATTTACTTTTCATCATCAGTTGCGAAAAAATTTACTTTTCGCAACTGGTGATAAAAAGTAAAACATTTGATAACGTCAACAAATTTTGAAAAGTGTCACTTTAAATGTCAAAATTAAAAAAGTAAATTTCACCACCAGTTGCAAAAAATACAGGAATACAATTTGTTACAATTTTGAGGCTATTCAATACATAATATGTACGGTAAAAACTAATTATAATTATTAATAACATAATTTGAACAATTGGTGATATTGACCCCAGCTGACAACGTAGTTTTCTATGTAGCATTTAATTCACGTTTTTCCCATGGAAGTCTCTCCAAGGATGAGAACACGCTTTTAGCACACTAAAATGTAAAAAATAATTTTAATATTCAATGACTATCCCAAAAAGGGTGGGGTGCATTGCCGAAATCAGTTGAAATAGTCCAAGATTCCAGAGCCGGCAAACTTATGTCATTTTAGCAAAGCTGAAATTTTGAGTATGAGTAGTGTGATATGTAGTTAAGAACGTATGCATACTTGCTAGCTTGAAAGAGGGGTCCTTTTACGGGTAGCAGGTATAAAATTACATAAAAAATTTCCCACTTACGTTGAAGTATGGTAATGCGTTTGACCATTAATATCGTCCAGTTGGCCAAGCGGTCTAAGGCGCAAGATCTGAGCTCTGATATCAAAAACTGGCGAGGGTTCAAATCCCTACGACTGACGATTTATTTATCCCATTGAAATTGAGAAATGATTTGTTTTTTTTATTTGAATATTCATCCCAAAACTAAATCATTTCTCAATTTCAAAGTGAAAAATAAAAATAAAATCGTCATTCGAACCCTTGCAAACTTTTGAGATCCAGAGCTTAGATCTCGCGCCTTATACCGCTCGGCTAACTGGACGATATTAATTGCCAAACGCATTACCATACTTTAAAGTAAGTAAACAAGTTTTTTATGTACTTTTGTACCTGATACCTGTAAAAGGGGCTCCTCTTTCAAGCTAGCAAGTACGCATACGTTCTCAACTGCATATCACACTATTCATACTTAAAATTTCAGCTTTGCTAAAATGAGGTAGGTTTGCCGGCTCTGGGATCTTACTCTAAAAGTATTATGTTTCTCAAAGATACGTAACCAAAAAGCACCCCAATGCTTTTCGGCATAGTCGTTGAATATTAAAATTATTTTTTAATTTTTAGTGCTTTAAAAACGTGCTCTTCAGTTTTTTTAAATATATATTTTTTATATTTTCAACTTGAATTAAAAAGGATCATATATCAAAATTATAAAAAATATTGTATGAAACACGTTGGGAAACCCTATTTTTCGTAACTCGCTTTCTTTTGCTCATTACGAAAAATAGTGCTTTTCCCAACTGGTTGAACAAATAACTATTTTATGACCGGTTGCGATTAATTTTACTGGAGATAAAAAGTAAAAACATTTGATAACGTCAACGAGTTTTGAAAAGTGTCGCTTTGAATGTCAAAATTAGAAAAAACTTTTACCTAATTGATCGGCTACCTTTTTTAAACTACATTCAGAATTTTCAAAAAAATAATACATTGTTTCAAAATAGTCTATTCGCGCTTACCTTCGAAATTAAGCAGTATATCTGTTCTTTCCGGTTTTCTTGAAATTCAGGTTTTTTTCTACCGAAATTGAAGGTGTGATTCACCTTTTGGTAAATATTTTTGAATGGATTTTCTGACGGTGTTGGATCATTTGGATACAAGACCCTATATGTACTTTTTGCTGCACGTTTATTTTTGTTGTTTTGTATAAAACAAGTATACCGGGTGATTCTCCAAGGTGGCGCGCCCCTATAACTTTTTTATTATTGAAGATAGAAAAACGAAATTTGGGGGTTGTGTATTATAGTTCAATTTAATTTTTTTGACATACTCACTTGCTTTGCCGTACTTTCGGTTTGACCGGAAATGATCCCAACTTTCGATTTTTAAATGGGACATCCTATATATTTTTACTTATTTCGATCGAGAATGACATTCTAAATCCAACAACACCTCATTTGTCAATATTTGACGAATTAAGTCATTTTTATTCCAATTTTTTTTTATCTAGAATTCCATGGATCGTGTAAATCGCTTCATTCTTGATCAAGTAACATGGGAAAAATACGACTTTGAGGCTTATGACTTCACAGTCGTTTTAAGAATTATTCAAAAGTCGCAAATTAGTCAATTAAGGTTCTAAATTTTCAAAATGACCTCCTCCTTGATCACGGCAAAGTTAAACTTTTTCAATTGTTGCGCGCACCACATTGATTAGCTGTTCTGGGAAGGGGTCATTCAGATGTTCTCTTACGACTTGAGAATTGTGAGGTGGCGCTCCATCTTGTTGAAAATAGATATCAACTTGGTTAGCCAGTGGCAAATCTTCAATGAAATCATTAATTTGATTTCTAAGGAACTGTAGATATCTTGCCGCAGTAAGTTGTCCATCGAAAATTATTGGCACCTAAAATTTTCCTCCGATATACCCATCCAGCAATTGAAACCAAATCGTTCTTGAAAAGTTCCTTCTTTCATCAGATGTAAATTTGTTTGAGACCAGTATTTTATACCTTTTATTATTCCGATTGAACAGACCCAAGTTGGTGAATCGAGTTTCATCTGAATAAATAATTTTAAATGGAAAACGTACATCTCCGTATTTAGTCAAAAACCAGTTGCAATAAGTTAATCTTGGGTTGTGGTACTTGTGGTCGTTGGTGTAGTTGGTACTTGAATGATCGATAATTATATTTGTGAAGAATTCTCCAAACGGACGAATAACTTATATCACACTCAGAAACCATTTGGCGAATTGACGCCGTACAATTCACTTCAACATAGGCCAACACGTCTACTTCTTTTTCTTCACTGACGATGAAGTTATTGGCATTTTCTTCTGGTACATTTCGAATTTTCTTTTCCAGTTTTGGAAAATAATGCCGAGTTGGATGGCGACGATTAGGGAATCTCTGAGCATAAATTCGAGCTGCATCAGTTGCATTCTTTTTTGCTTTTCCGTAAATTAGTAACATGCCAATTTTCTCGTTTCTAGTATAATTTTCCATATCAAATTATAAACTACGCAACAACTAAATTTTTAAAAGTGACGGCATATTCATTAGCCTATTTGTTTAGGTAGTCCTAGCAACAACTTCAATTGTTTGTCACGGATAACTAGAATAACAGGACTTAGTGCATAAGTATACCGAATACGTATTATTTGTTATTAGGTATGATCGCTTCTTGCAATTATTCAGAAAAATAGTGAAAATAAAGTGAAAGTTTGTGGTATCAAATTATTCGTAAGAAAATGATCTTTCACAAAAAGCCGACAAGACACCAACTTTCCATTTGAAAAAATCAAGTTAACTGGAAAAATTATATTTGCGACTTTTAAATAATTCTTAAAACGACTGTGAAGTCATAAGCCTCAAGTCGTATTTTTGATCAAGAATGAAGCGATTTACACGATCCATTCTAGATCGAAAAATAAAAATGACTTTATTTGTCAAATATTGACAAGTGATTGGATTGGATTTAGAATGTCATTTTCGATCGAAATAAGTAAAAATATACTGGACGTCCCATTTAAAAATCGAAAGTTAGGCTCATTTCCGGTCAAACCGGAAGTACGGCAAAGCAAGTAAATATGTCAAAAAATGTAAATTGAACTATGATACACAACCCCCAAACTTCGTTTTTCTATCTTCAATAATAAAAAAGTTATAGGGGTGAGCCACCTTAGAGAATCACCCGGTATATTTGAACTTTTTCTTCTTCCTCACCCTTTTGATGATTCCATTGAAGAAATGTCATTGAACAAACATAATATAGTTTTCATTTTCATAGCTTACTTTAAAAATGTTAACTTTCATAGGATAGGTATTTACAGTAACAACAAGTCTAAGTTATTCCACGTTGAATAACTTAAAAACGGAATAAGATAGGGGTAACATTTGGTATATTTTTGAAATAAAATATCAAAAATATACAGGGTACCTATCCCATAAAAAAAAAATTATCCCCTAAAATCTGCACGCTAAGTTTTTTTTTTATAGAATTGTAACGAAGTTACTATTTTTCCGTTATATTTATCAGACAAAAGCTCCCTGTAAAGAATTAAACTCCGCTTGACGGTAATAATAGGTCTAGAAATGCCATTCGTGTTCGTGATAAATCCGTGGATTACATATATCCTAATAAAACAGACTAAACGCCTTCCGGAAACCACGCGAATAACGCCAGGCGTAGCTAACATAGCACGCACGAGTATAACCTGCGCCGGCTATCGTCTCTCGAGAAAACATTTTCAACAAGCAAGCTGGGCTATGTTCAAACGCCGACGAGACATTTCAGTCCTCCGATAGAAGCCCGAGCCAGCAGTCCAGTCGAACCAAGAGCATACGATACCGAGCTGACGTCACGCCACGAGATTCCCACTTAGGAGAATTCCACAAGGAGTGAGCGGAACACATTCAGAGTTTTCCGTCAGAAGCCCGAGAGTACAGTTGAGTCGAGACAAAGACGCACGCACCGAGCTGACGTCACAGCACGAAGGATTTTACAAGCTGGGTAATTATTCTGTGAAAGTATAATTTGTATCGCAAGCGACAGAGTCCACAAAACGGCGCGCGCATATAAATCGTTCGAGAGGTATTCGGAAAAGAGGGAGAAGCCGGCCGTAGTTCCGTTTCGAAATATTTCAAAGAAGGCCCAGCCCAGCAGAAGCAGTCACGCGTCCGACTAGTATCCAGAGTGTGAGCCAAAGACCGAAGCAGTCCACGACCGTCCCGGGCCTTGCCGAAGCAGTGAGATCGGAGTTTAGTAAATATGTTCTATCAGGTAAAAGACATCAGGAAATGTTTGTAAGTACCGCAGATGCGATGTGCGCATGATCGTAAGAGGCACATATTTATTTCAAAGCTGTGCTGGTAATTTCTGCATACGAGTCCGTACGATACCCCCCCCCCACCGCAAGAGCTTTTGGTTGCTAAATTTACCCCGCTTGCTTGAAAACACCCTCCCCGCTTCCTCTGTATATAGTGCTTGCCATGTGTTTATTTGTTGTGATAACTTGAGGCCGCCGTCGGCCGCCCTTCCTGTATTTCTTTATTTTTAATATACCTGTTTATCCTGTTTTTAGTATTCTTTCATTTACTATCTTGAGTAGAATTTAAACATCTAGTGCGCAGTCGCCACCCAGGTCCGAAACCCAGTTAAAGGCAATTAAAGCCTGCCTTGCTGGCCCTGTACAGTGTCACGACTATATTGACCCCTGGAGTGTCTTTCTTCACTGAGACTGCCCGGAGCAAAAGTGGCCTTTTCCACTATAAAGCTAAAGGTGGCGCCCGAGGAAAACCGAGAATAGTGATAAGCGCCAAAGTTTGATAATAGGGGGAGAAACCCCTTTACAAATTGGCGCCCGAGCAGGGACCGTTTATATAGTATACGATCAAGCTAGTTCTGCAGGGTGTATCCCCTTTTTTTGGGGGATAGAACCGATTCCGTCATCCTTTCCTTTTAAGTTAACTTCCGAGAACGTGGGTGAAGAGAGAGAAAGCAAGCTCGTACGTTAAAGACAGTTGGAAATCCGTGAAGCTAGTTCCGCAGGGGTATAGAACCGAAATCCGTTGAAGGCTACCGACCTGTCATTTTTGCCAGATTGTCAAACTCGGCTCAGAAGAGAGCCAGGCGTCCGTGCGATACCTCCTTAACGAATTATCGAGTGCGCAGAAGCGCTCCCCGCCATCCGTTCGTCAATAGGAGGTACGATTCTCAAGATACGAGCACCAGACAAGGAGTTGAGTGCCGACTGTGAACCAAGTAAGACGTGCAAGCTGAAGAAGTTG
The DNA here is from genome assembly GCA_018342105.1 of Gonioctena quinquepunctata. Lineage (NCBI taxonomy): Eukaryota > Metazoa > Arthropoda > Insecta > Coleoptera > Chrysomelidae > Gonioctena > Gonioctena quinquepunctata. The sequence goes on from JAFIRS010000267.1 coordinate 849,117, forward strand.
AGTTTCGACTGTGAGACAAGTAAGACGTACGAGTTCCGAGTATTCGCCTAAGATGCCGACAGGACTAGGAAGCCCCATCGCCGTGCCAGTGACCACCACAGGCCCCGCCGGATGCCCACTACCGCTGAGTCCAGGTGCAGGAGGCGACCCCAACGACACCCGCGTCGGATGGGTGTATCAACTACGGAAAGAGGAGCTAGACACCGAGCTCGCTAGATTTCGCTTGGATCCAACCGGCACCGTCGACGAGAAGCGAAGGAGAATCATAAAGTTTCTCCGAGAAGGACGAGCAGCATCACCCGCACCGACCGTCACCAACCCGTTTCCGTTCCCCACGACGACCACAGGAGTTACCACGACAACCGCACCGCCGCCAGTATTACCCACAATCACAGTGACGAGCACTGGAACTCCAATCATGAGCAACGTGCCCACAGGGACCCTAGTGGTAGCACAGGCCGCCCCACTGCCGCCTACCACGAGTGTAGGGATGGCACCATTGAGAGTAAAGGACTGGAGAGTGACCTTTAATGGGACCAACGACCCCGCCGCCTTCCTCGAGAGATTGGAGAAGATTCGAGAGTCCCAAGGCATCACCGCAGACCGCCTCCTACAAGCTATGCCAGAGTTACTGGAAGGGATGCCGGCCCTCTGGTTCAGAAACAACCGGGCATGCTGGCCGAGATGGGAAGACTTTTGCACCGCCTTTCAGGACTTCTTCTTCCCCGTCAACTACCGAATTGACTTGGAAGTGGCCATCAGCAGGAGGACACACAACCTGAGAGAGAGTATGACAGCCTACATCACGGACCTGCAGACCATGATTCGCCGCCATGGTGGAATTTCGCCTGATCAGGAGTTAAACTGGCTGTACCGCAACCTACACCCAGAGTTCCGACGTGAAATAAGAAGGACGGACTTCAACAATGTCCATGAATTCGCCAAAGCTGCCAGAGAGTACGAGCTTTTGCGAGCCGAGATTGAGCAAGCTCAGAGTACGACTCCAATGCCGCTTTTTGCACCCTACCAGACCCCATCAGCCCCCCCAGTGGTCAGTAGGCAAGCCCAACTAGCCACACCGCCCCCTAGGAGCCCAGTAGTCCAGCCAGTTATGAGCCAAGGCAGCCCAGTCATCCGCCGCCCCATCGGAGGAAACCGAGAGTGTTGGCAATGCGGGCAGACAGGGATTAGGACCATACAATCGCCCCAGGACGCCTCACCCCCCGCCACCGCCCCCACCACCGACCGCATCTTTCCGTCAAGATTCCCGGTGGCACCGCTGAAGCGCTGATTGATACAGGTGCCGTAATCTCCTATGTCGGCGACAGGATAGCCAGGCAGTGGAATCTGTTAGGAGTACCGAAAACTCCAACTGCTACGAGTTCCGCCCGACTGGCCAATGGAGAAATAGTTACCGTCCCCACAACGTATCACGTGGGGATCCGAGTTGGAGAACACCGCTTCGAGGACTCTTTTGGACACCTGAGTGGCCTGTCATCCGATATGGTCCTAGGAATAGACATATTGAGGAAAAGGCAGTTTGGACTCGACCTAGGAAGTGGCTAAATCTTGGTAAAGAACCAATCCATTGCAAGGGAAGCTCGGCCCGTACCATGCTTTCCAGTTGGAGTTATTGAGCCAAGTCCGGCCCTGACCCTTTCCAGAGAGGAAGAGGACCACTTGCAAGACTTCCGACAGGACGAATTACGCCCATTCGAGGACATTCATGGGGTAACGCCGCTGGTAGAACCTAGGATCCGTCTCCTAAATCCAGAGCCAATAAAGCAGCGATACCGACCCCAGAATCCCAGGATGCAGGAAGTATTCAATCCCAAAGCTGACAGAATGCCACAGGAGAACATCGTAGAACCCTCCGAGAGCCCGTGGAGCTCGCCAGTAGTCATCGTGCGAAATAAAGTTGACAAGTCGAGGTTCTGCAGCGACTTCCAGGAAGTCAATTCCGTCTCCATGAGGGATGCGTACCCGTGGCCGTTCACCAACACCTTCTGGACCGACCAAGCCGCCCCTCGAAGACAAGGACAAGCAGCCGCCGCCCCAGCAGCTCCGGAACCCCCTCCGACTGTATACCTACCCGTCAATAGGGATCTGTGCTGGCGCTGTGGTCAACCAGGGCACACACGCAGAGTGTGCCAACGAAAACGGCCCCTCCTGTTTTGCTCCCGATGTGGCTTGAAGGATGTCCTCTCGCGGGAATGCCACTATTCCGACCCAGCCGCCCAGAGGAGACCAGCCCAGAGGAGACCAGCCCCGAGGAGACCAGCACAAGAAGAACGACGCCCCGTGCCCCGATGTCAACGGTATCCTGACCCGCATGTCCCCGATGCGGATGTTCAGCACCCATTGATGCCGTAGGCAGACCGTAGGATCAGGATGCAGATGCCAGCATCCAATCCAGGAAGATTTTTTTTACTTTATTATTGTGGTATGACTATTTTTTCTAATTTTTTTTTGACTGGTAATGTTTCCTTGTTGTACAATAATCATTGTACACAGTAGTCCTGTTTGTTGCTCTCCGGCAACCAGGCAAAAGTTTATTTTGTTTTTCATTTGGAATAATTTGAGGTCCACATTCAAGTTTATTTTATTTCCGTAATTTATGTATCAGGTGGACCTACCCCGAATAAAGGGTTCGACTATTGGGGGGGTAGGCACCTGGCGGGCTATACTGTTATATTCCGAATGGACCTGTTTTTTTTTTGTTAGAACATAAGGTTGCTAGCCGTCTAAGTTTTGAGAATGTTCACAGCAAAACGAGTTAGTTTTCAGGTCCCTCTGACCGTACAAACGCATGTTAAAAAGAAAAAAAAGTTTTTTTTTCTTTTTCCCCGAAGTAGGAAGGGTGTGTAACGAAGTTACTATTTTTCCGTTATATTTATCAGACAAAAGCTCCCTGTAAAGAATTAAACTCCGCTTGACGGTAATAATAGGTCTAGAAATGCCATTCGTGTTGGATAAATCCGTGGATTACATACAGTGCTAGTCAAAAGTCCCCTCCCCCCTCGTATCTTTTGAACGGGTATACTTATAATAATGAAATTTGGAGGGTGGAAATAAACGGATGTAGGCTTCTCAACTGGTCATAACAGGTGACGCAATAGTCATAAATGACGTCACAAGGCCACTGTGACCAATAATTTTAAATGGGACCCTATGGCAAGTGACAGCTCGTTTGAAAGGTATTGAAAATACCTATTCAGTCATACCAATTTTGTTTGGGTTTCGGCTGATTTTGATTGATAAATTGAAGAAATACGAAAATTATAGTTTCGCATTTAATTAATAAAGATTTAAGAACCAGTTCTTATAATAAGTGTTCAAAATGTGCTCCATCTACTTCCTGGCAGTAATGCATCCTATTGCTAAACTCTTGTCGTACTCGTCCCAGTGTGTCAGCGGAAATTGCCCTACATTCTTCAACAATTCGTTGTTTCAGAATGGCAATACTGTCAGGTGCTGTAGCGTAAACCTAAGATTTCAAGTACCCCCATAGAAAAAATCTAATGGTGTAAGGTCCGGTGACCGAGCTGGCCATTCGATCGAACCTCGTCGTCCAATCCATCTACCACGATATTCTTCATCTAGGTAACGTCTTACTGCACCGTAATAGTGTGCAGGAGCACCATCTTGTTGAAACGTTATTTCCAAGTTGTCGAATTCATCTGGATTATCTTCTAGAATTTCAAGAATTAACGACTCAATATCATTTTGTAACATCTCCAGATACAATTCTCCGGTTAAGTTAGCATTGAGAAAAAGAGGCCCAACTATGTGGTTTCCCAAAATACCTGCCCAAACATTTACTTTTTCTGGAAATTGAGTATGTTTTTCACGAAAGATGTGAGGATTTGTGTCACTCCAATACCTCACATTTTGAGTGTTAACATTCCATTGAGAAAGAAAGTACTTTCGTCACTAAAACAAATTGTCTGTATGTAGCCTGGTTGTTGGTTCATTTTATTGGACATAGTTTCACAGAATTCTAGTCTTCGGTCGGGGTCATCATCTGAAAGTTGGTGCACCATTTTAATTTGTATGGATGAAATTTGTTTTAGCCAACACCCTATGTACTGTCCTTTGACTGACTTCACAGATAGACGCAACTTGGGCTGTGGAAGAAGTAGGGTTTACTACCATTTCTCCAATTATGTCAATTTTTTTGTCATCACTAATTGTTGGTCGACCAGATCGTTTGGCATCTTGAGCACTACCTGATGCTTCAAACTTCCGAAGAAGCTCCCTCAAATAAACCCTCGATATAGGGCGATCGGGGTACCTCTCATTAAACAGTCGTTCCGCTGCATGGAAATTGTTTCTACATTCACCAATTATTAAGATAGCTGCTACTTTGTCGGCTACAGTACGTACCATTTTGCCTATGTAAACACTTAAACGTCTCGTTAAACAATAGCTTAGGTAAATTTTCAAGGTATAAACACTCTTGACAAGTAGAGAATTCAAAAACGTCAACCTTTTTGACAATTAACCAGAGGCGTACTTTAAAATCTTTATTAATTAAATGCGAAACTATAATTTTCGTATTTCTTCAATTTATCAATCGAAATCAGCCGAAACCCAAACGAAATTGGTATGACTGAATAGGTATTGTCAATACCTTCCAAACGAGCTGTCACTTGCCATAGGGTCCCATTTAAAATTATTGGTCACAGTGGCCTTGTGACGTCATTTATGACTATTGCGTCACCTGTTATGACCAGTTGAGAAGCCTACATCCGTTTATTTCCACCCTCCAAATTTCATTATTATAAGTATACCCGTTCAAAAGATACGAGGGGGGGAGGGGACTTTTGACTAGCACTGTATATCCTAATAAAACAGACTAAACGCCTTCCGGAAACCACGCGAATAACGCCAGGCGTAGCTAACATAGCACGCACGAGTATAACCTGCGCCGGCTATCGTCTCTCGAGAAAACATTTTCAACAAGCAAGCTGGGCTATGTTCAAACGCCGACGAGACATTTCAGTCCTCCGATAGAAGCCCGAGCCAGCAGTCCAGTCGAACCAAGAGCATACGATACCGAGCTGACGTCACGCCACGAGATTCCCACTTAGGAGAATTCCACAAGGAGTGAGCGGAACACATTCAGAGTTTTCCGTCAGAAGCCCGAGAGTACAGTTGAGTCGAGACAAAGACGCACGCACTGAGCTGACGTCACAGCACGAAGGATTTTACAAGCTAGGTAATTATTCTGTGAAAGTATAATTTGTCCACAAAACGGCGCGCGCATATAAATCGTTCGAGAGGTATTCGGAAAAGAGGGAGAAGCTGGCCGTAGTTCCGTTTCGACATATTTCAAAGAAGGAGTAGCTTGCCCAGCCCAGCAGAAGCAGTCACGCGTCCGACTAGTATCCAGAGTGTGAGCCAAAGACCGAAGCAGTCCACGACCGTCCCGGGCCTTGCCGAAGCAGTGAGATCGGAGTTTGGTAAATATGTTGTATCAGGTAAAAGACATCAGGAAATGTTTGTAAGTACCGCAGATGCGATGTGCGCATGATCGTAAGAGGTACATATTTATTTCAAAGCTGTGCTGGTAATTTCTGCATACGAGTCCGTACGATACCCCCCCCCCCCACCGCAAGAGCTTTTGGTTGCTAAATTTACCCCGCTTGCTTGAAAACACCCTCCCCGCTTCCTCTGTATATAGTGCTTGCCATGTGTTTATTTGTTGTGATAACTTGAGGCCGCCGTCAGCCGCCCTTCCTGTATTTCTTTATTTTTAATATACCTGTTTATCCTGTTTTTAGTATTCTTTCATTTACTATCTTGAGTAGAATTTAAACATCTAGTGCGCAGTCGCCACCCAGGTCCGAAACCCAGTTAAAGGCAATTAAAGCCTGCCTTGCTGGCCCTGTACAGTGTCACGACTATATTGACCCCTGGAGTGTCTTTCTTCACTGAGACTGCCCGGAGCAAAAGTGGCCTTTTCCACTATAAAGCTAAAGGTGGCGCCCGAGGAAAACCAAGAATAGTGATAAGCGCCAAAGTTTGATAATAGGGGGAGAAACCCCTTTACAGAATTTTATCAAAATTCAGTCATAGCCACACAACTTTTACATTTAACTTTTTTTTCTCTAGGCAATAATAACGATGATAAGGGGTACGTAATTTATAATGAATAACCCGGTACATAAAAATCTATCCATCTTCCTCAAAGTATGTTAATGCTTTTAACATTCACATTACCGAGTTGGCCGAGCAGTCCAAGGCGCCAGATTTGAGCTCTGGATCTCGTTAGGAAGCGTGGGTTCTAGCCCCACACCTGACGATTTTTTTAATTTTTTCCTTCCAAATTGTGCAACGATTTGTTTTTGGACGAGTATTCAAATGAAGAAAAAATTGAAACAAATAATTTATCAATTTCGAAGGGAAAAAAGAAACAAAAAAACATCAGGTGTGGGGTTCGAAAACCTGGCACCTTAGACCTCTCGGCCATCTCGGTAATGTAAATGTTAAAAGTATTGGCATACTTTAACGTAGGTGATGAAGGTTTTTATGTACCTTTTGTATCTCTACCTGTAAAAGGCCCTGCTGTCAAGCTAGCAAGTACGCATACATTCTTAACTACATATAGCCGGGATCCAACGGCGCGTGGAGTGGCGCCAAACTTGCCAGTTCACGCGCCGGTCGGATAGGGCAGGCTTGGAGATCTTCGGTCGGCGCGGTGAGTCCCGTCGTCTGTCGGTAAATGAACACGGTTCAAAGGAGCTCGGACGATGGCGTTCAATACCATGGACGTATAAATAAAGATGGACCCAGTTATTTACATTATTAAGTGAAGCCGTTGAACGGCTACATTCTAAGGTCGTGCTGTTGAGTTGGGCGTTGCCATTTCGAGTCTGTGATAATTCTTTATTACCCACCAACACTAGCTTAAACTTTATCGCCAACGAATTCCATTCAGTAACTGAACATTACTATCCTTTACGATTTATGGAATGAAAATCGAAATGACACATTCCAGAATCTAAACTAGAGAAATGGATTTGAAAAATCGTTGTGGGCTTCCAAAGAATTCTGTACAGTTCCATTGAAACGCTGCACTGGCAACGCTGTTGAATTGTTACACTCTATCACAACATCGTATCATCATATGCCGTTTACAAATTTCACCAGTTCATGTTGACATTTTCTGCGGTGTGCAGTATTTGTTGAAATATTGTTTTTTGTGTTGTGTTTGGATTATATAGTGAAAGAAAAATAGATAGAGACTAATAATGGTGCTTTACTGTTGGGTTTGCAAGCAATCCAATTGTTCTAATCAAAATCTTAGCTTTCATAGGTGAGTACATAGTTTGTTTACAAACATTAGAGATTGGCATTCATCTTTGTCATAGGCGTCACAGTGGGTATCAAATTTCTATACAACTACAAAATGAAATAGATTTATTGAAATCTTGTTATATGAAGGTGATGATCGACAATAACAAAAAAATTATTTACAAACAAATGCAACGTTGTAGATGAAAACTCATTGATTTTTGACTGAAATATTAGTGCCAACAATCAATGTATTCCAAATGAAACTGATATTTCACCTGTTAGTTTGTTAGTTAGTCAAATCTTGCTAGTGAAATTTGACCCAAATCTAATTCTTCCACTTGAAAAAAGTGTTTAGTACCATAAAATTTAAAATAATATCAAAATTTCAAAAAAAAAATTAAATACAAGCTTTTATTCAAATGCCCTAAAAGGTACAAAAATAATGTTTTCAAATGTGTGACTTAGATTATTCTGTGAGTAACAGATTCAAAAGCTTGTCGCTTTTGTATTCAAACTGAAAACTTTATTTTTAGATTTCCAGTTGATGCGCATGAAAAAGCTGTTTGGTTGGAAAAGCTGGGTATGAATTTTTTTTTAATTTTATTATACATTGTTGAAAATAATTCTAACTTTGGTTTCCATTTAGGTTTCCAGCTGATGCCCATGAAAAAGCTGTTTGGTTGGAAAAGCTGGGTATGAAATAGTTCACTGAAACTGTTTCAAAGTATGCTAGAATTTGTTCTATTCATTTCAAAGATGAAGCGTTTGAAATAAAACCCAGTGGAAAAATATTTCTAAGAAAGGGTGCTCTTCCCCCTTTTTTTAATGAAGAGTTTATTCCAACAACTGAAACTGCTTCAACCTCGAGGTGAACTAATCATTCAACAGAATTATTATTATCTCAAATTATTTTTAATATCTTTCATTCCTTCCAAACATAAATTTACCTTTTTTTAGACTAGATAATAGAAAGTCATCTACGGATTCAACAGATACAGCCCCAGGAACTAATTGTTCCGATATTATCGATTCTTCTGGCCCCCCACTGAAGAGGTAATATCAGATTCAATAATTGATTTCACTTGTTAGTATGATTTTTATATTAGCTCAAAACTTGCAATTCAATTATCACCCACTTTTAAATGTATTGTTTTAAAACTTTACATATTCCATTCAGATACATCAGCTACTATGACTGCCCCAGAAATAGATACGGAATCTCGCAAAATTCGTCGTCCATCTTGGGGGGCGCCATCTTGAATTTATTAATTTTGACAAAAATTTCATAATCTCCGACCTCGAAAACCCCCTCATACCAATTTCGAATCGAATCGGACCACAATCACAGAACTCGTCCGCCATCTTGAATTTATGAATTTTGACAAAAAATTCAAAATATCCGAGAAAACCGCCGCATACGATTTTTGAATCAAATCGGACCATAATCACAAAACTCGTCCTAATCTTGGGGACACCATCTTGAATTTATGAATATTGACAAAAATTTCATAATCTCCAACCCCGAAAACCCCCGCATACCAATTTTGAATCGAATTGGACCATAATCACAAAACTCGTCGTCCATCTTGGGGGGCGCCATCTTGAATTCATTAATTTTGACAAAAATTTCATAATCTCCGACCTCGAAAACCACCTCATACCAATTTCGAATCGAATCGGACCACAATCACAGAACTCGTCCGCCATCTTGAATTTATGAATTTTGACAAAAAATTCATAATCTCCGTTCCCGAAAACCCCCACATACCAATTTTGAATCGGATCATAATATTACAAATCTCGTCGCCATCTTGGAGCCGCCATTTTGTTTTTTCTCTAACCAAAAATTCCATAATGCATTGCTACCGGAATTATATATAACAAGTGAAACTAAATAAAATCTTGTAATAAAAAGTATAATCTTCAATATGACTATAGAATATGTATATGAATCTAAAAATATATTCAATAAAATACTAGAATCGAAAGTTGATTTATTGTCCCTCTTATCTTTATCAGTTCTGTTTCTTATATTAAAAGTGCAGTGTAAATTTTTCATTGCTTCAAATGTAGAAATAATAATTATTTTTCTTTTAGAATCGGCCTATTTAATGAAGACAAACACATATTTTATGAACACATCAGATCTGTATATCACAAGTTTTGCCAAAGTTTTCATAATCATATGAAACTCCACATATTTTTCTTTTAATCAATACCTATATTAATTAAATTGCATGCGCCACTGTTGTTGGACGGGAGGTTACAGTCTATCGCAGGTCCCCTCCTTCCTCGCAACCCGCGCGCCTACAAACTGAGCGGCTTCAAAACAATCTATGTTGTTAGTATTGGATTGCTGAGTCCATTATATATTTATACGTCCATGTTCAATACGTGTATCCAACGACGCGGCTAGGAGCGTGGTACTGTCAGTGCCGTGGATATAACTTTCACCATGGAGTGGTCGAACGAAGTGAATTTTTATCCCTCCATGAAGCCGAGCCGATTATTTGGAACCCACGGGATCCAAACCATAAAAACAGGAATTTAATTCATGATGCCTGGAAGCGAATTGAAGAGCAAATGAGTGATTGCATTTAAACCAAATTATTTAAATTTTCAACGCCAACACTGCCGGCTTGAAAGCCGGGATCCAACGGCGCGTGGAGTGGCAATCCTGGATTGAGGGTGGAGTGTTAGGGTTGGCGCGTCGAAATAAGTCGGGCCGTTCCCACGGCGCATGTAGGATCGCGGTTCCAGACGTGGAAACGCAACGGTTGTAGTCTGTTTTAAGCTGGCAGTGTTGGCGTTAACAATTTAAATAATTTGGTTTAATTGCAATCACTCATTTGCTCTTCAATTCCAGGCATCATGAATTACATTCCTGTTTTTATGGTTTATGGGTTCCAAATAAACGGCTGGGCTTCACGGAGGGATAAAAATTCCACTTCGTTCGACCACTCTATGGTGAAAGTTATATACCACGGCACTGACAGTACCACGCTCCTAGCCGCGTCGTTGGATCGGTATACACGTGTTGAGCGCCATCGTCCGAGCTCCTTTGAACCGTCAGACGACGGGACTCACCGCGCCGACCGAAGATCGCCAAGCCTGCCCTATCCGACGGCGCGTGAACTGGCAAGTTTGGCTCGAGGAGTGCCACTCCACGCGTCGATGTATCCCGGCACATCACACATCTAAAAATTTCAGCTCTGCTAAAATGACGTAGGACCTGGCTCTATCATCATATGAACATCAGTTGTTGTTCAGAAAGGCGCATAGTGAAGTTCAAATTCGATAAATAGAAATGATCATTGGAGCAAGGGTTTTTCCGGATGAACAACTCTCAAAATAGAAACTCCTTCAAAATATAAACAGCCCCACTCTTAACTCCTGAGAATGAGAGTGTTTGATGTGAGTGATTTGAATACCTCCATGAATGAAAGAAAAATAATTTTCCAATATGATGGTTTCGTGAAATCCTGAAAATTCATTATCATTTAGCAGCATAGTTTCTCTCAGCCTTAATTCCAAAATGAGGAAAGGTGAAATTTTTAACATATTCCAATAGGTATTTTAACAGATCTGGCCAACCTTTTAAAATACTAATATCAAGTTTCAATCAGTTCTAGCAACGTATTTCTTTGTGGTAAAACCTGTTTGATAATCTTAATTTCATCGAAAATTGTAATTGCTCATTACCTTCTTTGTATTCGTATATATCTGAAAGTACTTTAGGCAGAATAAGTTGGTAAAGCCAAAAAGATGATCTTACCTCTGCCATTTTGTTCCAGAAACACTGCGTGAACAAAAATGATCTCTCACAACTATCGACCGACTCTATAGCTGTACATATATACAAAATATACTCCAGACTTGCTAGCTCCACATCTGCTTGTTCTAAAGTCACTTTGATTTCATGGAGAAGGAAACCTCCTTCTTCATCCATCCAATCATACATAGTGAAGAGACAGTGCAAAAAACACTTGAAGGCGATCGATTCCCCATCATCCAATTTTTTGTTGATCAATACATCATTCATGGTACCTATAAAATATTGACATCTATTTCAATCACTTGAAATTAAGGAAAGGTAATGTCTAATAGTGAGAAGTAGGGGTATCTGCACCATACATAGATATTTATTTCCATACCAATAAACACTTAATTATTAGGTCGTCAAAAAATACTACAATACAAAATACACGTGTATATAATCTCAAAACCGAATATAGTATATTAAAGTATAAGTGGATAAAAAGGGCTTTAAAACACGCGCGATTTTTCGAGCACGACGGCGCAGCCGGAGTGCTCGAAATAGAGCAAGTGTTTTTAAGACCAGTTATCCACGAATACTTTACGTTATTTTTTTTTATTGGTGCACTTTGAAATCATATATACTGGTATTATTACTACAAAAAAAAAGAAATAAGAACTAATAATGCAAGAAGGTTGAATTCGTGATGTGACATCAGTATACCTTTCGTTGTCATGGAAATGAGAAAAACATTCATTTGCAATTTGTTACCAAAGATCAATATTTGTTGTCACCAGAGCTCAAAAATGAATGATTCTAATATCGATTTTTTGAATAGTGAGGCAGAATCGCGGTTAATACCGCGAAAATCCAGTGATATATATAAAAAAGAATATGAAAAGTTCATCAAATGGATGGAGGAGCACATATAAATGAACGAATTGTGAGTTATATTTTATTTGACGTTACAAGGTACTCCTGGCAGATCAATAATCAAAAATTTGTCATTTAGACTTCACGTTTCTCGATTTGTTGATGTTGTCATGGTTACCTTTAAAAAACGCGCGTTTTTTAAAGTTCGATTTAAACACGCTGAGGCGTGCTTTAAATGGGTAAAAAGGGGCACCAATAAAAAAAAAATATATAAAAAGTAAAGCTAAGAGAGTGTCTATCACTTGAGTTCGAGTTCTTTCATGCCCATATCAAGATACTCTTTGATCGTATAAAAACAGTTTTTCAGTAAAAATGCTCTGAATTTTATTTTCAAACTGATGAAATTATACACCTCACACTTGAGGGTATCTTGTTATACAGATGCAGATTCAGAGAGTTTTTTTTGTGTCATCTGAACACAGGTGTCATAATTGAGCTGCCATTGCTAGTGGGGTAATGGTGAATTTCGGATTGAACCGTATATTTGTTTTTAACCGACGAAACCAAAAAGAAGGAGGTTCTCTAGTCGATGCGTATATATTTTTTTTTATTATTTTTTATATGTATGATCACGCATAACTTTTTACTGAGACGTCCGATTCCGATAATTATTTTTTCAGTGGATAGGGTGTACTTCGAAGTTGGTCCCATTTGAATTTAAAAGATGAAATCTACCCCTAAGGGTAGCAAAATGATGGATATTGATCACTCACCCTCTGAATTCTGGTCCGTTAACCGATTCTATCAGGCATAACTTTGTACTGGGTTCTTCGATTTGGATGATTATTTTTTTAATAGATAGGATATACCTCATATTTGGATTCCTAATTCATCCACCCTTACGGGTAGAAAAATAGGGGATAATTGATTTTTCACTTGTGAACATTGGCACACACATATGTAGTTGACAATGACAGATCGCAACTGTCATTATTTTTGTTCCACAACTAACCAGAACAACAAAAATAATTCATATTACAACAAATAGTAAAAGTAGATAATCATATTATTTAACTGGTAATAGTTGAAGTAAGGTGGGTAAGTAAGTATTTTGGAAGTAATAAAAAAAACAAGTAGGTAGTAATTAGTAGATTTCAGCCACAAAAAATTGAAAAATAAAAACTTTTTAACAAAAAATTAAACCGACGAAATACGGAACTGAAAAGTAAGAAATAAAATAAACCTTCTTGGTCTCAATAACTAAACTCCTGAACTAATGTAAGTAACTAATTTTGAGTCGGCGCCAAACGAACAATGAACGAAGATTATTAAATAACTTCAAAAAAATTATCAGAATGTCACCGCGCATTTTACGCCTTTGCTTGTTTGTTTGGCGCCGACTCAAAATTAGTTACTTACATTAGTTTAGGAGCTTAGTTATTGAGACTAAGAAGGTTTATTTTATTTTTTACTTTTCAGTTCCGTATTTCGTCGGTTTAATTTTTTGTTAAAAAGTTTTTAGTTCTATGAATTTCCAGTAAAGATTCATACAGTGACCGGCAGAAAGTACGCAACATATGGGAATTTTTTTTAATATAATATTTTGACAAATGTCGATACATGCAATCGCTTCTGCATCAAAAGAAACCCCAAAAGATGTTGTACAGTGCCGTTCGTCTTTTCTTGTTTGGCAGGAAATTTAAAAAAATTAAAAATTATGTCTCAAAACACACTTATTTGGGAAAATAGTGAAAAATTTTATTTGGAAAAGTTGTTTAGAACGACATTTTGGAAAAAAATCTGAGATGAAAAAATAAAATGCCATAAAAATAATTTCAATTTGGAAAAATACATTTCTGACAAAGAAACTCATTAGTAAAGCCCAAGAGTAATATTTTGAATAATATTTTGTAAAGATTCACCAGCTACTTCTATTTTATTCGAAGAAAATTTGAAATCTGTGGATTTGCCATGTGTTCAGCTGCTTCATAAGAGGTCACAGAAATATCTTCAGGACATTATGATCCCGATACTGTTTATTATTGACAAAGAACCATGTATCTACAGAATTTTAATATGAATTTTTTATTAGAACAAAAAATTGATTCAATTTTTTACATAATTACATTTTATAATAAAATTAGAAGCTGAAATAATTATAAACCAAACAATTTAATGCATACCTACTCGGAAGTTTGTAATCAATTTATTTTTTGTTTGAATAAAAAATTCAATTTGAAATTATGTAGATACAAGGACCTTTATTAATAATGAACAGTATCGGGATTATAATGTCCTGGAGATATTTCAGTGACCTCTTATGAAGCAGCTGAATACATGGCAAATCCAGAGATTTCAATTTTTTTCCGAATAAAATAGAAGTAGCTTGCGAATATTTACAAAATATCATTCAAAATATTACTGTTGGCCTTACTAATGAGTTTCTTTGTCTAAAATGTATTTTTCCAAATTGAAATTTTTATTATGGCAAAAAATTGATTTTTATTTTTTTACCTCAGATTTTCAAAACTTGTACATAGCTATAAAATAACGTTCTGAACAACTTTTTCGAATAACATTTTTTGATATTTTCGCAACTAAGTGTGTTTTAAAACATAACTTTTAATTTTTTTTAATTTCCCTCCAAACACGAAAAGACGAACGGCACTGTACAACGTCTTTTGGGGTTGCTTCTGATGCAGAAGCGATTGCACATATCGATATTCGTCAATATTTATTAATAAAAGAATTTCCCATATGATGCGTACTTTCTGCCGGTCACTGTATATAAATAAAATATGGTTTCAAAACTAACAAAGAAAGGGCGACAATGTTCGCGAAAACGTACTCATTTACCATTTACCATTACTCCAAATACCCTTTTATGGGACATTAAAGCCTTATGTAAGTGGAAAGAGCCACCCCATAGTAAAATACCATATGACAAATGACTATGGAATAAAATAACGTGATTTGAGAACATGTGAGCTGACAATATTCTTTGAAAGTCGGATCAAAAAGGTGATACTAGATAGTTTTTACGCTAGAAAATCGATATGAGGTGTCCAGTTGAGTCTATCGTAACGGTGGTACCCTGGGTGAATTAAAAGAATCAAGGAAAGACTGATTTTTTTCTCTATTTTAATTGGGAGTAAACCATGTTTGGACTGAATATATAATATCATTGGAAAACATACATAACTTTTCTGAATTTGCACTTTGACAGATGAATGTTGTATCATCGCCAAAAAAACACTCTTTGCTGGAAAAGTTCAATGATATAGATCGTTAATATATATTAAAAAGAGGACGGGGCCTAGAACTGACCTCTGAGGACCCCCAAGAGTAATAACCTTACGATTTGAGAGATCACCTCTCATTTTGATACATTGGGATCTTTTACTTAGGTAAGATTAAAAAAAAGTTATTCGAACGCCTTTGAAAGATCACACAACGTAAGTTGCGTATCGATTTTTTTTAAAGACAAATTGGCCTGGATACAAGAGAATTGCTTTCTAGAATGTTATTAAACTGTTTCTGTGATTATTTCAAAAAATTTACCTGATGATGATAGATTGGTATAATAGAAATTGTTTTTTATATCATCGTTGCTCCCCTTCTTCAATAACGGCAAGACAACAGAGTATTTGGAAATATTCTCGCAGAGAAACAGTCATTTATCAAAGCAGCTGAAAGTTCGACTACTGATTTCATAATTTTGCTGTTCTGATTTGTTTGAAAATATGAACAGGATGTTCATAAAATCAGATGTGGGATCATCTGCGACTGGAAGATAAACTTTAGTCACTATCTGTTCACAAGCATCAAAGCATTTGAATTTTTTACGTCAAGAATATCATCTGGAATTACAGGATTCAGATGAAAAGGATGTTCAGGAGTTTTGATTGTTCTTAAATAAAATATAGGTTCATGAGGAATATTAGGCAGTACGATTATGTTCTTTTCAGCAATTGCAGTGAAGTATTCATTATTGAATTGTTTCACCGATATATTTGTCTTAATTTGATTTCTATTCTTCCTATTTACTTCATGATTATTTAAGTATCATTTTCCCCTCGTTTAATGAATAGTTGTTCTAGGCTTCAGTTTAACATATTTTCGTTCGATTTTTATAATCACAGCTCAATTTTTCATATGCATTTAGAGAACAAATATCTTTATCAACATCATGTATAGTTTTCATAGAATTTAGAGTATCATTGAGAGTAGCATTTGTTAGAGTTGATCATTCATCCAAGAGACCGGTTGTCTTTCAGAAACGTTGTCGTTTTTCTTTAGAGGTAAAATAGTAATCACTAAGTAACTCCAATCATATTCCGCCAAGCGTGATCTTAACTTTGTTAAACCGTGTCTATGCACTAGACGGGTCCAAAGGGCCCATCAATTTTTAAAATAATGTTATTTGACGATATATTGCCCTCAATGATCAGATAAACAAGGCTCTGAGACTCCAGTACTGAAGATTGGATTGTCCAGGTTAGTCACTATATTATTAATTCGAGTAGCAGTAGTAGGAGTCAAGCGTGTATAATAAAAAATTGTAGAATGTAGGATGAATGATTCTAGTAAGTTTTCAAAAGTAGATGAGTTTGGCGTTTCAGCAAAAGCAAAATTCAAATTAAAGTCACGGGTTAGTATCACCAGATATTTTTCAACATTAAGATAGTGTAAGGCACAGCTGCTGTGAAAGTTCAATACCACATAGTTCAATATCGATTTCCGAACAAGAGCCTTCCAGAATAATAGGCTTATAGAAAATAGAGTTTCTTACAAAAATAGCTACTCAAATCTCTCAGTTCTGCACAAATTTGCAGCTAACTAGTAACCATGAATATTTACAGACATGATATTATCTTCAGATAAGCAATGTTCAATATAGAATATCATATTGATATTTATTCGAAATAAAAAAAAGTTTATTTGCTGAACAACGAACTTGATATGATAGACACTTTTATTTTGTCAGCTGAATTAAGTGAATTATAAGAACTTGAAAAAAAGATCTGCTACTATAAGCTCCCTCTGGAGAATTAATTACTGGATTCACCGCAGCATTAGAGTATTAGGGAAGTTGACAAGACTTTCGCATGAGGCTTCAGGAAAGTGTGATATTAAAATTGTCTTCATTTCTTCGGTCATTGTGCCTTTGTTGACTTAAAAACATGTAAAGTGGCTAGTATTTCCCTTGATGGAAAGATCGCAATTTTTTCCAACAATTTGGTGCCTGCTCTATCGTTTCTCCATATAATTGATAGAAATAAACTTAAACACGTGCAGAAATGCAATTTCTCTCTTGTTTGAATTGCGGAACTCGCTTGCTCTCGCGCCGCAACTTTTTCAAACTCGGGAGAAATTAGCAACTCTCTATACTTTTTGCACAATAGACGACAAAACGGCAAAAAATACACAATTCAAAATAAAATTCACGTTTTCATGCTTAGATCCTGAAATAAATAACTTTTTGCAAAAGTATGAATTACTCGTATATTATTCAACATATTAACAATTTCCTAAGTTAATTAGTTGCATATTTCTAATAGAAAAGATAGTAAAAAGCGGGACGCACCTCAAACATCAAGCAGCTGACTTCCGCGGCGTTTGGCGGGCGAGTATGATGCAGTTTTCGTATTGTGACTCTGATTTTTAATTGATATTTCTCGTCTTTCATTGCAGCAAAAAAGTTTTTCAATCGATGTGCCGAAAATATTTCAACTTGTGTAAGAAAAATGGCAGTGACAGACAGACATACGACACGTGAGAGGTCTTTTGAGGGTTCCGTTTTTCTTTCAATTTTTAAGTACGGAGTATAGTGGAACTTCTATAAATACAAATGTTTGCGATATGAATCAGTGCAATGGAACCAGCAACTTGAAAATAATACATTTACTAAGTGCCAACCGATTAGTATAGTTATTGTAAACAATGTCATGAAATATATAAAAGCTCTTCCTGGCGTCCTGTTCCTAGTTATTAATTGCTGATGTAAATGGAAGGAACACAGAAAATTATATTGGAGAATTAATTATCTACATAACCAACGATAATGAAACAACTTCCCGGGCAATTATATACAATTTATATTGACTTGCTGGCGTTTCTGTTTTCCTGTTATAACAATAAATTATATTGATCATGGTTGTTGTAAAATGATTGAATATTATGATCGTTCCAGTCAATAAATATGAATTTCCACTGATTCTATTCAAATCATGATGAGTATACATACCCCTGAACTTGGGAATTCGAATCCTCCATTTATTCATACATGCCTAGCTACAACAAATTGTGATTTCACCTCTTTCATTTCTGATTATATAATAACGGATGTTTTAGGCGAGCGATTCAGTAGGAGAGAGACATGAATACCGACGTGCTATTGCCAGTAAATGGAGATGTCAATAATCAATATTATTTATTTTGGGCCATTTTATCTCGATTAAACCTCAAGAGAAATTTGGCATTTTGCGAAATAGATTATTCGAATCAGTAAGTTAGATCTAGACCATTTCTTCGGATATTTTTAAATATAATACTTCCAATTTGAATTGCATTGTTTCTCAGTTTCTTGTTTTTTTTAATATGGCCGTTTGAAGCTGATTTTATCAAGATCCGCGTATGGAATGAAACTCAATATGACCCAGATTTTTTTCTTAAATGTTGAAAATGAAGTAACAAACTAAATGAGGTCATGAACATTGGAAAAAACTCACATATTGAATAATTTCGTGATGGTATACAATATTAACGTTAAAATGAACATAGGGACCAATTCGATTCATGGTGCGTACCGTATAGATGTGTGCAGGTGTACTCCTAGTAAAGTCTTAAATAAAACAGTGAAAACAGTGTGAAATTGACGGAAACTTTCTTGAATAGCAAAATTGTTGGTTCTACCTTGTGGGAAAATAGTCATAAATATAACAACAATGGTTATTACGAAAGAAGTCCGTGATGAAATTGAGACGGCAGTGAGTTCCTCATTGACCCGATGTTTAAAAGACCCGAATTTCATAAAAACGATGGTGGACAACGTAGCAAGTGCGGTGATAAAAAGCATCGAAAAGAAGTTCAGCCAAATTGAACAAAAAATCACCTGCCTACAGGATGATCTAAATAGTATGAATAAAGCAATGGAAAACATGGTAAACAAAAGTGAGAATGACATTGCGAAACTTATACAACAAAATGGACTGCTGGAGAAAAAAGTGGACAACATAGATCAGGAAAAACGAAGGAAGAATTTGAGAATTGTCAATGTCAATGTCATCAAACTATTGGAAACCAAATTGGCAATCAACATTTCCACAAATGATATAGTTCTGTGCTATAGGGTGGGGAAAAAAGAAGAAGGAGGCAAACAAAGAGGAATATTTTTAAAATTGAAATATTTTGAAATGAAGCAGGAGATATACAGAAAGAAAAAAATACTAAAAGGTACTATAGTAGTAATTCGTGAAGATCTAACAAGCATCGATTTACTGGCTCGTACAGTTGAAAAGACATCTCTGCAAAATGTATGGACTAATGCTGGTAAAATTTACGTTAATGTTCAAAACAAAGTTGCCATAATAAGAACCAGGGATGACTTTGATAAACTCTTCGCATCCATAGTTGTTACATTGTTTATTTTCATAAATTTTATATTCTATATATATTTTTTTCTATTCCTTAATTGTATAGAAAAATTAAAATGTCGGTAAATATTTAGTTACATCACTCATGCACTCCGAATATGGGGAAAACACTTTTCTTACGTGTTTTTGCCTCCTGAACACGAATCCGGAAGAAAAATGCGGCGGTCTCATACCGTTTCAGAGTTACATCGCTTTTTCCGAAATAAATTTCAAGCACCGTTTTCTCGCACAAAACTCACTCAAAATGCCTCCTTCTTTTAACCATCATAAACAATACACCCTAAATCACTTATTTTCGGCACAACTTTGCACAAAATATCGTCGTTTTTATCGAAAAAGGTCCTCCTTCTTACACAGTCCGATTCATTTATTACCAACATGAAAAATTAAAAAAGTTAATAAATGTCATCTGTCAAAGAAATTCATTTGCAACTGTGTAAGAAGGAGGATTTTTTCGATAAAAACGACGATATTTGTGCAAATTGCTAAATAAGTGATTTAGATGTATTGTTTATGCTGTAAAAGAAGGAGGCATTTTGAGTGAGTTTTAGAAAACGTGCTTAAATTTCGAAAAAGCGATGAACTCTGAAACATGAATCTTCCATTTCTCGATAGTTCAGGAGGCAAAACACGTAAGAAAAGTGTTTTCCCCATATTCGGAGTGCATGAGTGATGTAACTAAATATTTACCAAAATGTCTCATAAACCTGGTGATATTTCTAACGATCACTATTACTATTGATTTGATTTCTACACATTTACTAGGTATACGCACCTTAAGTTTAAGCTTATACGAACAAATTGTTATAATAGATTTTTTAGAGATTTTAGATGAGGAGGAGGAAATCAAAACAGAAATTGTTGGGAGTCTGCAGGAGTGTTTTGAGGCTGGGGGAGAGGGAGAGAGAGGTATTGGAATAATCCATTTTAACATAAGAAGTATTAAAAAACACTACGATGAGTTGCTAGTGTACCTAGAGTCTGGAAAACACAATCTCGATGTAGTAGTCTTGTCGGAAACATGGAATATTGAAGATGTGAGTACTTTCAACATTTCAAATTACAATATATTTTATAATGAATCTAAAGTTAATCAAAATGATGGAATCATTATCTATGTGAAAAACAATGTCAATGTAAATACTGAAATCATCCCACTATCTGAAACAAAACTATTGAGTCTGAGCTTTGAAACCAGTGGTGTTTCAATTTGCGTAACGCGCAAACATATTTGGACAATTTAGAACAGTTTTTTGCAAACTCTAACAAAAAAAATATTGAGAGTTTCATGGGTGATATTAACATTAATCTGAAGGACACCCTTACTCAAAATACAGTAAGATATTTAAACATCCTAACTGAACACGGTTTCATATAATATATTAATGAGTACTATCATTGTCATATATTTATTAGGAAAGAAAATTTTTATAGAAACGTAATTCTAATAAAACCAAAAATAATTCTAGTCGATATGACAGATCATTACCCTGTACTTTTATCGATAAACGAAAGGAAAAAAAGTAATGCTAAAATAAACAAAAAAAGAGATCACTAAGAGAACTGATTATACGAAGCTAAATTTATTCTTACAACAAGAGGATTGGTTGAGTATTCTGAACTGTGAAGAAGTACAACTTGCATATGATCTTTTCATCGATAAATTCAAGCAATGCTTAGCTAGGGCAACTAAGATAACAACATTAGGTAAAAACAAGAACAAACATATCAAACCTTGGATTACCACTGAGCTCATAGATTCTATAAAGTTTCGTGATTATCTTAAGAAAACATGGAATAACACCAAACCAATTGAAGCAGAAATTAAATACATGAATTATAGAAACAAATTGACCGGATTAATCAGGCAAACAAAAAATCAATATTACAGAAATGAACTGATTGGAGCAAACGGTGATTGTAAAAAAACTTGGACTAAAAATAAAAAAAAAAAATTAAAAAAAAGGAAAAAATGGAAAATAAATTTGTTTAACGACTATTTCATAAATGTTGGGCAGGACATGTTGAAAAAAATCTCTAGAGGAGATTTGCCAAACGGTTTTCTTAAAAACACATCTATAAATTCCCCTATGTACTTGGAACCTACGAATGAGAATGAAATAATTATCTTGATTGCAAAACTCAAAAATAACTGCTCCCCAGGACCTGATGGAATAACTGCTAAAATGATAAAACATACGCATACACAGATCATCGGACCCTTGGTACATATTATGAATTTATCGTTTCAAACAGGGGCCGTGCCTCGACACTGGAAAGAATCAGTAGTTACACCAGTCTATAAAACGGGTAAAAAAAATCAATTAAACAACTACAGGCCAATCTCTGTAATTAACAATATTGCAAAGATTTTCGAACAATGCATTAAAAAAAGGTTATTATCATTCTTTGATAAACATTCCGTCATAACTAAACATCAGTACGGCTTTCTGAATAAATTATGCACTGAAAATGCTATTATGGACCTTGTTGAAAAAACTGTCGGTGCTTTGGACAAATCGAGGAAGTGTTTAACCATATTCCTTGATTTCGCCAAAGCATTTGACACCGTATCCCATAGTCTCCTAATAGAAAAATTATATACATATGGTGTGCGAGATAAGACACAGAATTATTTAACAAATATATTACAAAGAGTTAAAATTGAGGAACAGTTGAGTACTCCACAAGAAGTTACTATTGGCGTTCCTCAGGGAACTGTGCTTGGACCTGTTCTCTTTCTCATTTACATAAACAGTATCACGGAAATGACTGACTTCTGTGGTCACCTCATCTGCTATGCTGATGACACAGCTATTGTATACACAGGAGAATCATGGGAAAATGTCTATAAACTTGCTGAAGACGGGCTCCAAAAGATTAAGAGATGGCTTAATTATAATTTACTGACCTTGAATGTAAGCAAGACGAAATTTATGACATTTTCTCTGCAAAACACTGATCAGCCACAAAGAATAAAATTAAAGATAAAAAGTTCGAGATGCGACTCACATCAACCATGTACATGTGAAACAATAGAAAAGACCTCAACCATCAAATACTTGGGTGTTATGCTGGACCAGCATTTCAGGTGGGACGAACACATAAGTCATGTCGCAAAAAGACTGAGAAAGCTTATTTATACCTTCTATAATCTACGGGATATTCTAGATAGGAAGAATTTGATGATTTGTTATACATCTCTGGCAGAGTCGGTGATACGGTATTGTATAATAGCTTGGGGTGGAACATTTTATAGTACAATGACCTGCATGCAAACAGTGCAGAACACTTTATTAAAAATAATATTCAAGAAACACAGATTGCATACAAGTGAATCACTATACAGAGACACCAAATTACTAAACATCAGATCCTTATACACTTTCCAAAGCCTGACATGGATTTATTCAAACATGGAAAAATATGACCAATGCAAATCCAAAGTAAGTAGATTCACCGATAAAATACAACTTCCATTGTTTCACAAGACTCAAACTCAGGATTCGTTTTATTTTTTGGTCCTAAACTCTTCAATATGCTCCCAGCACTTCTGAAAAATATAAACACTGTTCCCAAATTCAGAAAAAATTTAAAATTATACCTCGCTGAAAATGCAACTGTGTTTAACAATATCTTTTGAGCCCCTACTACAAAACTGACACAAAATAATCATATCACACAAAAATACCATAAGAGTATTCATTCATGATTACCCTCTCTCACTCTTTTCTTTGGTTTACTGCATTTACCTTCTCACTCCAATATATATTATATAATCTATAATATGAACTTTTGCTCCCCTTCTCCCCTCTACCCATTAATTTTTGTTTGATTCCTCAAACCGCACTAAAATACATTTTTTATTTTCTATAGTCGTAAGTATTCATCCAATTTGAGAGAATTGGCACAATACAAGCATATTCTATGCTTAGGTGTAATTCTCGATAATTTTTTTAATGTAAAATAGCACATAAAATGGTTATTATGTAATTGATTATTTGAATTGAATAAATTTGATTTGATTTGATACCGCGGAAGAGTCCACTGAAATCGAGAAGGGCTCTGCTAACCTAAAAGTTATATGGAAGCCATTGATTCAGGAATGGTTGATAACTGGTGGAAGGCAATGGATGAAGAGATGGATTCTTTGCCACGGAATAAGACGTGGGAGTTGGTATCATTACCAAGAAAGAAAAACATACCAACAGCATACCAAGAAAAATTCAGTCCTGTTGACACCATAAGAATGATTTTAACGTTTGCGACTGCATATGGTGTGAAATTGAAGCAATTCGATATGAAAACGGCATTTCTCTATGGTGAGTTAGATGAAGAAATACATATGGCACCACCTGAAGGTTATACAGATGGAACCGAGAAAGTTTATGAACTTTTGAAAAGTTTGTGGATTGAAGCAGGCACCAAGAGTATGGAATGCAAAATTCCTGATGGATTTAGAATTTGTTGCTATCTATTCGAATCCATGTGCCTTTGTAATCTTGTTTTTGGCTCTCTATGTACCTATATGATGGATTACTGGCAGCATCTGACAATGGGAGATGCAAAGCTTGAGACAGATGGCACCATCACATTACGTCCCGTTCGCTTCAAATAGACGTGTCAATTGACGAATGTGAATTCTGTGTTTGTTTAGAACTGTAAGAGACGAGGGTTAAGCCGTTTACAATTCACATGCATGATTCTATTTGGTTTTGATAATGAGTCTTGCATCAAATGAAATTGGCCATTTGAGAATAGATGAATGTTATTCAGGTGATTTTCAAAGTTCTGCGGGGTATTTGCCAAGAAAGTAGTTGTTTTTCGCTTGGGGTCTACCACTTGTTTCAATTTATATTGAATTCGTTGTGAAGAAGACTCCAAAGTCCCTTTTGTTTTCTAATATTACACTTCACATGGCTCACTTGTTTCACATATTATTTAATTCTAGTTTTACTGTAAGTATTTGTATTGGTTGACTCGTAAATATGATCAATGAAGCTAGAAGTATTATGTGTTACTCTAGTTGGTTTATTGACATACGGAAAAAAAACCCAATTCAGCTAATATACAAGAATAATTAATAACTTTCATATCACCGCAAGAAATTTACTACATCATATGTACCTAGCGAAGGGAGATAGTCATCAACCTCTGTCAAATATAGGTCTACGAGGGAGGTCTGTAAGAAATTATATAGTTTGAAGAATAATTGAACTAGGTTAATTTCTGATAGGTGTTTGATAGATACACTGTAGTTAATATCTTTCCTTATATACAAGATCAAACAATCATTTTGGTTGAAATATGATGATTCATTGTATATAATATCAAAGTGGAATGCAAAAAGTGGAAACATCATCCAAGTTTCTGACAGAATTATTGCATTAATGCTAGTGATATCGAATCACTCAATATAAAGAACAAGTTCATCAAGATTCTTTCTCAAACTTCGTATATTGAAATGAAGAATATTGAGTTTATTTTCACCGCCAATCTCATATTTTCTCTCGTCGATGCTGTCACAGACGATTATATCTTTTTTCAGGCTATGTAAAAAATCCAACATGATGTATGTGTAATAATATTTATATGAATATGTGAAAAGAATGTAGTATACAATCAGAAATGACCAACAAATAGAATGGATCACCCCTCCATAATAAAATTGACTGAAAATAATTTACAAGTGTGCAGAATTACAGTGGGTACATGGATATATTGAGTTTATAATGGTGATTTGGAATATGAAATTTTGCTAAAACAAAAGTAATAATAAATGTATCTACAAGTCAAACAAAATCAAAGGGTAGAAAGTGACAAATTCTGAATTTAGTCCAGCCAAGATTATCTTAATTTCTCGATATCAGAGTTACAAGTTATTTCATGATTTTTCCCATTAACTTTTGTGTATATTTCGCCGTTGAAAAACAATTTTAACCCTCGACAACTGATTTCGCCGTTTTCATTAGAAGTTTTCTATATAATGTCAAATCAGCCGCAAAATACCCTTTATCAGCTTCTTGGAGTTTTTGAAAATCTCCACTTTCACAGTTTTACTGCAAACTTTAATAATCAGCCGTCCCGATTGGGAGCTTGACTGCTTGCCCAATCTGTAGCAGCTGACCACCTCTTCATTTTTTAGAGCTAGTTTGGCATTGTTCTTCAAAAGTTCTGTAACTTTAGAATTGGCGTTTTCTTTGTCATTTTCTGACACCCGTGCTGCAAATACTATTGCTTTTGCCTTTTTGTTCCGTGGATCAGCAATTTTTTGTTCGAGTCTCTCTGATAATTTTGTTGTCAACTTAGTAAAGTATATAAATATATATATATATATATATATATATATATAATTATATATATATATATATATATATGAAATTATATATATATATATATATATATATATGTCGCGTGAGAGTTAA
Organism: Gonioctena quinquepunctata; assembly: GCA_018342105.1. NCBI lineage: Eukaryota > Metazoa > Arthropoda > Insecta > Coleoptera > Chrysomelidae > Gonioctena > Gonioctena quinquepunctata. The sequence continues at coordinate 875,129 of JAFIRS010000267.1, forward strand.
TATTTTTTCTACGCTTTTTTTATTCAATGCCAGAAATTTGCAGAATACAATTCCGATAAAAATTGAGCCACGATAACATGTTTGCTTCCTTTAGGTGATGAATCGCTTGAAAGTGCCAAAATATCTTGATATCCCAATTCTTCTGAATTATCTTCCAGTACTGGTGAATCTGACGAAAATATAACATAAAATTCACCATCGCTAAATTCAGCGCCGACCTATTCGAATGTCAATATTATGTCAATTTTGCCAACTATAATTTTCGTTGCCATGATATGCAGGGTGAGTCAAAACAGAATTCCCGTGGTTCATTGCTCCTTAATGTATCACTATTTCGATTTCTTATATTTTTTTGTCAAAGGGACCATCTAAGACCACCTTCCAAAATAATTTTCATTCATACAGGGTGCATCATTGATGCTTGGCTAACCAAAGTTGTTCTTTTTCAAATGAAATATGAAATATTTTCATATATTCCGATCAGCTGTTTCATTGCTCTGAAATTTCCCTGAAAGCAGTACAAATTCTTGCTTTCATATTTTCAGGAGTTGTAGGCGGAGTTTGATAGACAACCCATTTAATGTATCCCCATAGAAAAAAATCAACTTTGTAAGATCCGGTGACCTTGGAGGCCACTGAACTGGCCCTCCTCTACGTATCCATTTTTCACGGAATTCATTATCAATGTGATAATGTGCAGGCGCGCCATCTTGTTGTAGCCACATTCTCTGCCTTATTGCCAATGGAATATCATCTAATAAATTTGATAACTGACTTCGCAGAAATCTTAGATATTTTCTTCTATTGAGATGACCGTTGAAAAAAAAAGGGCCCAATACACGCCTTCCAATGACCCCCAAACATTCAGTGACCAACGTTGTTGGTGATTGACATATCTAACAAAATGAAGATTTTCAGTTGCATAATAGTGCATATTATGCCGATTCACATGGCCATTGTTGTGAAACGTGGCTTCGTCCGAAAATAGAACATACTAAAAAAAATCAGGTTCTTGGTCGATTTTATCTACACCCCATTGGCAAAACCGCATTCGCTTTGGAAAATCTCTTTCAGTCAGCTCCTGCATGAACTGCATATGATATGGATGGTAATTACATTTTCTTACCATCCGAGAAACACTACTTTGAGATATTCCCAACTCCCTACTGAAAATACGTGTACTCACATGGGGATTCTCGGTAATATGCAATGCAATATCAAGAGTATTTCAATCATTGGTTACAGGGCAATCACGTTCAAACTTTTTGTAAAATGCTTTTCCGGTTTCCTCAAATCTTGTTTTGAGGTCTCGAAATGCTCGCTGGTCTGGATGTCTTCTCTCAGGAAACTTTTGTTCGTATAATCTAGATGCCAGTAAGCAATTGCCATCACTTTCCCCCAAAGCATACACCATTCTAACCATGTCCTCTAAACGATAATTCCAAATGCCACAATAATTTTTAACACAACTGGATTGTAGTTTGACAGTTACCTCTATTTACAAATTCCGATATCATTTTTTCAGCGGTAGTCATGGATAACAAACTAGAAAAAATAGTTACATTTGAAAATGTTTTTGCTATGCTAGTTATTCATGAGTTGCCAAGAATGCTTTTGAAGATGGAAAAAATAATTGAAAAATCATTCAGTATCAGTATTTTCTATGAACAAAGATGTAGATAAAAAAATCTATAGAATTGTTGATTTGATATTGAACAATTCCTTTAAACCAGAATATCTCGGAAACAGGTTGTTTAAGGTAGGTACATGACGTCGGGGATGAAGAGTGTAGTCATTAAAAAGGAGGTGATGAAAATATACAGGGTGTTCCATTTGAAAAAATCAAAATGGCTAAGTTTGTGTTGTTGTATTGAACATCCTGTACAATTTATTCCAAATTCTTGGTATTCTCAATGAATATCATCAGATCGACCACCGATTCCCCAATTATCTTTACTAAATATTTCGAAATGTGAAATAGGTAATTTTTCGAAAAGAAGTCTACAAAATAGATTTTTTTTGAATAACTCGGCAACGCCGCAACGGAATTCAAAATTGAAAAAATCGCGAGCAGCCAATGGAACAGCCGATCGGAATATATGAAAATATACCGGGTGTTTCATTTGAAAAAGAAAAACTTTGGTTAGCCACGCATCAATGATGCACCCTGTATAATTGAAAATTATTTTGGAAGGTGGTCATAGATGGTCCTTTTGATACATAGTGATACATTAAGGAGCAATGAACCACGGGAATCCTGTTGACTCACCCTGTATAGGTACTTATGTCAAAACTTTCTTTATATTGAGAACAGTTTCACATAATAAAATATTTCGATTAGGATTAGAATATTGGAAGCCCCTTTTTTATTACGCCCTCTGGGATGTTACCCTTTTACGAAATTTCATTCTCCCATTACCGATACATAACCTTTGTATAGTGGGTGTTTTCACCGCCTGAGGTGCACAATTCAGACATGAAAATAATTTGATCTTACAGTATTTACCCCCTTGGATACGCATTTTGTCAAATGCCCCCCTTGTAATGTAACTCTCATGAAAAATTGAATTAATTTTATATTATAAGTAGTTTTTACACCCTGGGTGCGAAATTCGGATATGAGTTTTATTGATATTTAGAGTGGGTTTGTTAAGTTGGACCCACTTTTTAATGACCTGGAAGTCGGTTTCTGCCTTGACTTTCAAGTATCAGCATTTGTATTTCTTTCCATATTTTTCTTTGTGTTGTTCCATCTGGCTTTGCCCGCTTCATATTATCCCGTTATCCCTTCATTCCGTTTCCCGTTATCTTGTTTATCCCGTAATCCCCTTATTTTGTTTGGGTAGAATAATTGATTTGTCAACTATTACAAATTTTCAGCCTTTTGGGGACATAATTTTCAAATAAGGTTAGACATTATCGAATGGGAATCTTTCTACACAGATAATTATAAGCCAAGTGTGTTAGACAACACATTTTTTTTTGACGCTAGAAACCCGCACTTTGATCTTCCAATCACGACACATGATATATACGATGCACTAAATCACTGCAAAAAAACAAGAAATCCCCCGGAAATGATGAAGTTCCCTTTGACTTCCTGAAAAGTCTCCCTAATAACTGGATCTTGTTCTTACCCTCATTTTTCAATACAATTCTAGACACTGGGTCCCCACCCAAAAGTTGGTCTGAAGTCATTTTGAAAATGATCCACAAAAAGGGCCCCACCAGCGATACGTCTAATTATCGAGGCATAGCTCTAGTTAACTGCATTGTCAAAGTTTTCATGCACATAATACACTCCCGTCTAGTGAGTTGGACTGAAACATTTAGCATATTACCGGAATGTCAATCTGGCTTTAGACAAAAAAGAGGTTGTAGTGACAATGTTTATACACTGTCCTCGGTAATTCACTTCTCCCTCTGTTTCAAAAAATGTTAAATATTCGCCATTTTTGTTGATTTTAAAACGGCTTTCGACAGCGTAAATCACCAATTTCTCTGGTCAAAACTTTTTCATCTCGGTGTTAGCTCCCATATGATCAGATTACTCAGAACATTCTACTCAAATGCATCCATGCGTGTCAAATTGCAAATGCCGAGGTTTCTCGTACATTCACCATTTCTGAAGGAGTCTTACAAGAAAAGTTCTAAGCCCGCTACTATTTGCCCTTTTTTTAGCGGATATTGAAGAATATTTCAAGAACAATGGTGCTCGTGGTATTAACATATATAACTCAAATGAACTCCATATTTGTATGCCGATGACATCGTTATTCTGAGCCAATCCGAAATTGACGTAACTAACAAACTCAAGTTGGAGAATTACACTTACTCAAATCGTCTATCAGTTAATCCTGCGAAACCTAAAATTGTTGTTTTCTACAGAGGTCTCTATAAAACAGACTTCCGCTTTTCGTTTAATGGACATCCAATAGAAACTCCCAACTCATATACATATCGTTTTATTCAAATCGTCTTCCTTTTTTCGTGATATGGCTGATAGTTCCAATGCCAAAGCTAAACAAGCTACTGCTGCATTACTCCCACTTTTTGCTAAGACTAAGGTTGAATCAATGCAAATCAGGCTGCGTCTCTTTGACTCTCTTGTCCTTAGTGTTATGTCCAACTGCATTCCTGGGGTCTACGCTATGTCGACATCGTCGAACAAGTACACACACAATTTTTAGAAAGGGTTCTTTCACTCCCATTCCATACACCGGACTATGCAGTCAGAATTGAATGTGGTCGAATATTTTCAAATGGACACTGAACTGGCTAATAAAAATCTTCGAAATGAACGATTCCCGTTTACCAAAAATTATTCTCAATCTGGATACTGCAGGTCAAATCATTTTTCACGGTGATACACGCCGATGATATCTTAGACAACCTTTCCCTGGAATATATCAAATCCAAGAAGAAATATCTCCTGTTTAAATTCAGAGAAAACCTATATGAGGCTGCTCTATCACTTTTGCAACGATCATCATTCCTGACCATGTATAACTCTTTCTCGATTCTACATAATTCCCCTCAGAAATATATTTCTTTGACCATGCCCATCAAGTACACAAGAACCATTGCACAGCTAAGACTATGTAATTCCATTTCTGCCAAATTCACATACAATGGTTCAACTCATACCATCAATCCAAACGAGCTGTGCACAGTTTGTAACCAAGCTCAGATCAAGACTCGATCACATTTTCCTCAATTGCCCCATATATTGTGTAATGAAACCTCCTTTCCTAAACTCCTTAACAAATATGACTGCTTTGGCCCATACTCTTGACACTCTTTCAGTTGATAAAGCTAAAACCATTGCTACATACCTATGGAACGTTCTAAAGCTACGATCTCTCCTTATCAATGAATGAAAGTTATTCCGTGCTCACCAGTATAATACTTCTCTATATTTGTTTCTTTTTCCACTTGTTTTTATGATTGTACTTTCCCAATATGTTTCTTGCTTTATGATACATATGTATGTTTATTTATGTGTGCATCAATTACCAGATTACATTATTAACTATTAAGTTTAACACACATCCACTTATTCATCCTGTTTAATGATAACTCGCACCCTTGCCATAAAATGTATTTTTTAAGAGGCAAAAATCTATTATTATTATTATTATACTTCCTCGCATATTTTTTTATTTCAACGTATTTTTAAAATATTTAAATATCTAAATAAAAGGATTCCGCCTCAAGACTGGGTAACTTATTTTTATGCTTCTGCAATTGTAAATGGTTTGACTATACTGTAACGAACCTAGGCCGGACCTGTCGCCTCTCGCGTTGCCATCGACAACGATGAGATCATCCCCGGAGATATTCGAGAACCATCCAGTCGCTCTGCCACGGAAATCAACGGTCAATATTGGAAACAATTGGAACATGCCAGAATTCGAAACATCGAGAATGCTGTATCGGAGATAAATAGGCAACCCTCAAGTGGAGTCAGGACAGTCTGAACGAGCCCATACCATCGAGCTATACAGTGGCGTAGTAATATAAATTAAGTTGTATATTTAAGTGTTAAATAAATTAGTTAAACCAAGTTAAGTTTATTTACGTTACAATACTAATCATCAGGGATAGGGACATTCTCAGAGCTACTTCTACGTTGCAAAAAGTATCTTTTATTTTATATTTGTGCAAAAGTGCCATTATTGAATCCGGTTGCGGTTTTTTTCTTCTTCAGAGAAAGGTATGTACCGCACCCGCCAGCCGCCTGCTGCTCGAGATCAAAGTGAATATAATTTTCACAAAACAGTGTCCTTTTGATGCGGCGGTCGCGATTTGCGCGTTTGCTTTTTCTTTGCCCTTTGCCACCTCTCAAAATTTTCCGCCCCTCCCTAAATCCGGCACTGCACCCACCATGTCACCCCTTTAGGGGTTGAATTTTTTAAAACACTGAAACACGTATTTCTTTATCTGTAACGAATACCCCAAATACCAATTTTTATAACCCTAACTTAAAAACTAACGAAACCTTCTACTTTCACGCCTTTAGGTAATGAATTCTCAAAAACACTGAAACACGTATTTCTTTATTTGTAATAATGACCTCAAATATCAATTTGTATGACCCTTACTCAAAAACCAACGGAACCCCTATAGAAACTTCCAATCCCCATTTACCCCCCATTTCGCCCCTTTAGGGCTTGAATTTCCAAAAACACTGAAACACATATTTCTTTATCTATAACAAAGACCTCAAATACCAATTTCTATGATCCCAACTTAAAAACCAATGGTACCCCTATACAAACGTTTAACCCCCATCTTAACCCCTTTAGGGTTGAATTTTCAAAAATCCTGATATACATGTTTCTTCAATTGAAGAGAAAAAACCAAATACCAATATCCATGACTCTTAACTTCAAAACTAACGGTACTTCACCCCCTTTTCATCATTTTAGGGATGTAATATCAAATAATATCTTTGTGGTCATATAAGAATACTCTGTCAAAATTTGAGCTCCTTAGTCTGGTCGTTGAACAACGTAAATCAGTGAATCAGTCACTCAGTCAGTCAGGACATGTAATTATACATGTATAGATGATGTCTGATAATTATACAATTCCAATAAACGAGTCAAAAGCTATTTTTCTGTTATTATTAACCCATTTGGAATTCTAGCAGGAAATATGAATCTTTCCAAATGAATATTGGTAAACGAAAAAAACAACTGTATCTAGTTGTTTGGACATAAAATTATAATTTTTATTCGTTTTGAAGAAATTAACTCCTCAACCTGATTTGCGGTAATTACATAACATTTGTTTCTATGAATAGTCGCATTTTAGATGAAATGAAAAGATTATGATAATTTCCACTACTGAATGGAATTTCACGTCTACTGCAGTTAATTATACTTACTCATACTTATGGGTGACGTACGGTTACAAGCCTTTATGTACTTCAGATCGGTATTTAGATCTTCAGTTGTGAAGGATACTATCTGGTTAATGAGAGTACACAACACTAAGGAAGCACATATAGTGATGAATTCAAAGCAATTCATTTCGGGAACAGCTCTTGACACATAAATTGTAGAATGATAATAATTTATATTTGCAACTCATCTGAACTTTTATCTGCATCGCGAAAGGAAGTTGGGGATTGTATTGGAGCGTCACGAAGTCCATTCCACCGAATATTAATATTTAATAGAACGAATGGAATTGAATAGATATACAGTCATTTTGAAGTAGGAAATATATTTTTAATAAAATAACTCTTTCGGATTTAGTATACGTTTCGCTAGAATTTTATAGATATATCTTTGATTTTCAGTTGTTCAAAATGATGAGAAAACACAACAGTGGTCATTTTACAAGCTTTTATTTAGATTCACCACATCAAATCTTGCAAGTTAAATTTGACCCACTTCTAGTTGCCCGATTATCGTGAAATTTGGCAGGTGTTCATAGTTACCGGTGACAATGCATTATGGAATGTTTGTTATAGAAAAAAAAAATGGCGGCTCTAGGATGACGGAAGAAATTTGTGTTTATCGTCCGATTCGACTCAATGTGTGGGGGTTTTCGGGGTCGAAGATTATGAACTTTTTGTCAAAATTCATAAAATAAAAATAGCGGCTCCAAGATGGCCGACGATCTCTGTGTCATTCAAAATTCACAAATCCAAGATGGCGGACGAGTTTTGTAATTATGGTCCGATTCGATTCAAAATTGCTATGTGGGGATTTTCGGGGTCGAAGATTATGAATTTTTGTCAAAATGAAGGAAAGCCTGTTTGTTATAGATGTGGATCTTCACATAGCTTTGAGAATCTCTGGCATGGGAAAAAAAATTTTTTGAGTATCAATCATTTTTCTTCGAAATGTCTAGCAAGGAAAGTACATAATATTGGAAGTAAGGAGGTGTGTGAATATAAGGAATATGATGAAAATGATCCTGGGGTAGAAAGTTTTGAAATAGTTCTATAAGAGAAATTTAAGGGCATGTTTGTGAAATTAGGAGTATTTTGAGTGAAACTGATAGGTGTTGGATGGAATATATTCAAATTGATAATTCGAAAATAAATTCCACATTATATTCTGGGAGTGAGGCTACCAAAACCAAACCGAAAATTAAAAAAAATAAAAATTCCTGATGGTATATAATAAAAATAAATTGAATGAATTTGGCCTACGTACACTTTTAATTAGTTACAGAAATTTGGTAAAAAAGGATTTTTACATTTTGAAAAACAATTATGATCCAATTCTTGGGCCTGTGTTGATTTGATTTTGATAAAAAGGATATATGTCATAGATCAATCTCATGATAACATTTCATCCCTAGAAAAAATAATAAATGAGTATTCTGATGTTTTCAAAGGTCTTGGATGTTTCGGAAAACCTTGCACTATCCGTATACAGAATGATGCTATTCCCCATGTAGCTAGATGTAGAAAAATACCTTTGGCACTAAATAATGTAGTGAAAGAAGCACTTGATAATATGGTAAAGCAGGGAATTATTTAAAAACAACTCACGCAATGCAGTGGTTGTACGCGAGAAAAAAGATGTGAAGTGTTCGACTCTGTATGTATCCTAGACCTTTGAACATATATATTATTCGACAACATTTAGAATTGCCCACTCAGGAAACTATCTTTGCCCAGTTGAGCAATACTAAATGGTTCACAGTTCCTGATGCTCCTTCAGTTTTTCATCAAATTCCATTGGATGAGAAAAGCTCGGAATTTTGTACTTCCAAGACATTCAAAATATTAATTAACCAAAAAATGTTGAGGAATTACAAAAGTTCCTTGGTCAGTCAATTAATTGGGTAGATTCGTTGAAAATTTAGTGGAAGAAACAGCACCACTCCGCCAATTGTTGAAAAAGAAACTAAGTGGGTATGGGAAGATGAGAGTTCGCAGGATTTGGCATTCAAAAACCTGAAAAAACTCATAACAGAAGCACCTTTATTGAGTTACTTCAACCCAAACTTACATGTGGTGCTAGCAGCAGATGCAAGTTAATATGGGTGGTCATAATAATAATAATAATTTCTTTATTTTCACAAATCAATTTGTACATCAACAGTGTGAAAATACAAATAAAAAATAGAGAAACGTCAATAAAAAAATCAAGAAATAGTCGAAAAGAGACAATCTAAAACCTCCGGACGTAAAAAGGAACCTCACATACACGTCACAAACAATAATAATAACTAATTTAAAATATAAATATGAAAATATGACAATAACTAACTATAAAGAAAACGTTCACGTTACAAAACAAGTTACGACAGAAATTCCTCAACAGTGTAGCAGTTTTTTGACAATAAGAGCTGCTTAACTTTTGTCTTGAAAATATGTACATTTCCTGAAGCTTTAATGTCATCGGAAGTTTGTTGTACAGTTTGCATCCCTGATATTCAAAGCTTTTTTGGTAGAGTGCAGTGCGATGTTGACTGGGTAGAAGTAAGTGTGCATTTCGTGTCAAATGGGTATGTGGTGGTCTGTTGGTAGCTAATATGTTTTTGTTGCGGTATACATATGTGCACGCCTCACAAGTATATATAGTCCTGCAACTGTTAATATTTTTAAGTACTGGAATGCTCCCCTACAGGAATCCCTAAAACCCAACTTAGCAATGATCCTTAATGCATATTTCTGTATTATGAACACTCGACCCTCAGAGGAACTTGTGCCCCAGTTCAGTATGCTATACCTGAGGTGAGAATTGAAATAAGCATAGTAAAGCGTAAGTAGAATCTCTTGACTGCAGTGATTGGAGATAAACCTAAGAGAGTAGCAGGAATTTCTGAGTTTTTTGCACAAATTATCTACTTGTGGCTTCCCTTGTAAATTGTTGTCGAAGACAACTCCTAACATGTTGGTTGTTGTTGTGGAATCCAATGATAATTCAGTATTCTGAAACAGACTCACCTTATGGTATTGTCGTCTTATCATGAATTGAAGCATATTGGTTTTTGTTTTATTCATTTGTAAATTATTTTTCTCAGACCAAGTGATAACTTTACTGAAAGTGCTTTCGCTGTATTTTTAAGGGAGTTTAGGTCATCCTCAATAACTAGTATATTCGTGTCATCAGCATAACATATACAGTGAGTGGAAGAATTTTCATTCAGATACACTAATAAGTCATTAGCAAAAACTGAATATAATAGAGGCCCCAAAATGGATCCCTGAGGCACACTGTCGGCAATATGTTTTTCGGAGCTTGTATTCTCCCCAATTTTTACTATTTGTCTCCTATTTTTTAGGTAGGAGGTCAATAAATTGAGCGGTAAGCCTCTAACCCCATATCTCGAGAGTTTTTCCAGCAAAAGACTGTGATCACGCAATCAAACGCACGTGAAAAATCAATAAACAATCCAAGCACACACTTTTTTGGTCCAAGGCCGTTATTATTCGACTGTGAAAATCGCAAAGAGCTGTATTAGTGCCTTTATTAGTTGTGAAACCATGTTGTGATGGTTATAATAATTCCATCGCAGTAAAATAAGCATTTAACTGCTCTTTTACATTCATTTCATATAGTTTCGAAATGCTAGTGAGAATACTGATTGCTCTGTAGTTATTTAGATCATTTTTATCTCCTTCTTTATATATAGGAGATACACTGGCTAATTTTGAATTATTTGGAAAAATGCCTTTTTCTGTTGACAGATTGATTAGGAAGATGAGTACAGTGCATAATTCAGAGGAGCAACATTTAATCAACTTGTTTGATATTTGGTCCGTTCCGCATGAGTGTTTTTCAGTTTATTTATTAACTCTACCAACTCCCTTTCAGTGATACGAGACATAAAAAAAGTGGAGGCATTGAGTGGGATGTTACTTTCAAGAAATCGAGTATCTAATGAGAAATTTTCAGACAGAGGCTTTGTAAAGTGAGCATTGAATTTTTCAGCTAATATTTCCCCCGTATATTGTATACTGTTTTCTAATAAAATTAGTTCATGTTTATTGGTTTGTTTTTTTTGTAAATCGTTAATAATTTTCCATGTTGTTTTAGATTTGTTGTCAGAATTAATAATCAATTCATCATGATATTTTCTATTTATAGCCTTTAGTTCTTTCCTATATTCTTTGTTAGCTTGCCTACAAATTTCACTATAGTTGGTGTCATTCTTGCATATTGTACAGTGAAACTCTATTCTTTAGGTGTTCTAGCTCGGGGAACATCGTTATTTTCGGATCAGATTTCTTCCTCCGTGGTCCGGTAGATACCTTTCTTGATGGGAAAGATATTTCAAAATAATATAATAGAAGCTCTGTAAAAGCCTCATATGCCAAGTTAGGACACTGTTGCGCAAATATCTCTATCCAGTCTTCGTGCTGCAGGTAATTACGGAATCTCCTTATATTGTCATCACAAAAATCCCGACGATAGAAAAAATTGTTGTCTCTACCATTGCTGGTTTTGTTGTGTGGATTAATAGCAATTTTCAGGATTTGTGAGTAATGATCAGATAAATTAAGGTCTACTACTGCTACATTGTAGGGGTAATTTGTCTTAATTAAAAAATTATCAATGCATGTCATGGAATTTGCCTTTACTCTTGTTGGTATTCTTAAACTAATTTTAATCTTATAAGAGGAAAGCAAGTCTTCCAATAGTGTTAGGTTGGCACTATCAACCATGAAATTGATATTGATGTCTCCACCAATAACTAACGTTGTTGCTTATTGAAGTCTCCACCAATAACTAACGTTGTTGCTTTATTATCTATGATAGACAGAATTCCGTTAAATAGTATCAGAAATTCATTAAAATCACCGTTAGGTGTCTATATAATACAATACAAATTATGCTTCGAGTGATTAGCTTCATTCCACAAACTTCTAAAATACCCTCTTTACAAAAGTTAGATAGGTTCAGCTCACAAATGTGTTCGACAAGAGTGTCATTTTTATATATAGAAACCCCACCATGTATCTTTGTACTCCTAGAATAGGAGGCACACAGATCAAAGTTTTTCAACTTAAAAATTTCCAGTTGTTCGGCATTCTGCCAATGTTCCGTAATGAGAAGAAAGTCACAGGTCTTTTCTCCATTGAATATCTCATCTATAAGTACAGTTTTGTTACTGATACATTGGATGTTTTGATACGTAAAACAGATAAACCTATTTTTAATATTAGTATTACTTCCAAAGTTCCTTATGTTAGAGTTAGAGACAAATGTCTCACTGAAATCAGTCAAAATGGCCATCCAGTAGCTTTTTGGTTAATGTCTTTAAATAGTGCTCAACTCTACTATGCGCAAATTGAGAAAGAACTTCTGACCATTGTGCTGGGTTGTGAAAAATTCCACTATTATTCATATGGCCGACCTTTCATTGCTAGAACAGATCATAAACCTCTTTTGGGTATTGTAAAAAAAAACCTATAGATTCACTTTCGCCAAGACTTCAAAAACTTGTCATAAAGCTTCTCAAATATGATGTTACTTTGCAATTTCTACCTGGTAACTTCACATTCCAGATTTATTGTCAAGAAATAAAGATAAAAAAGATACAAGTAAGGTTGATGATTTTCATATTCGTTCCTTTATAACAGTTGGTGATGAAAAACGTATGGAACTGTTAGAAGAAATTAAAAATGATGAATAAATTCAGATGGTTATATATTATATTATTAATGGATGACCTAATCTGTGGGAAAATTGACAAAACGGTCATGGTAGCTAAGAAGGATTGTGCTAGTGTCCAGAAAGCTATTTTAAGTGTTTTCAAATCCCATGGGCTCCCACAAATAATAATGTCAGATAATGGTCCACCCTTCGATTCGAATCTTTTTTAAGATTTCCTTAAGAAATTGGAAATATCTCATATTACATCTAGTTCGACTTATAGCCAGTCGAATGGTATGATTAAAAGGCAGATTCAAACATTGAAATCTATGTTAATGATATCCTGAAAACATCCTCATCTCGTTACAATGGAATACAATAGCAGCTACAAGCAGCAGTTACCTTCACCTGCAGAAATGTTGATGGGGAGAAAAATTCCCACTCAATTACCATGTATCAAAGCAAAAATGAAGCCGCTGTTTGACACAGAAAGAAACATTAGGATCATGAAAGCCAATCAGAATTCATGTGCTCAAAATTATAATGCGAATAAAACGAAACTTCCTAGTTGAAAGGACCTGTTGTTTTACAAAAATCAATAAGAATCTGCATTCCTGTCAAAATATCGGAACAGAAGAAAGAACCAGATAGTTATTTGATGCAAACAGAAGATGGCGGAGAATACCGAAGAAATAGAATCAATTTGCGACTAATACCTAACGAAAAAAGAACAGAAGGTGACAACAGTGAAGAAACAGCAAATTTTTCATATTAGGAGAAAGAAGATGAGAAATTATTAACCAAGTACAAATCGTCGCGAAAAGAGTACCATGATATTAGTTTCATAAATTTAAAGTTAAGTTAAATAGAAACATTTGAGTTTAATTTTTAACTGAAGAAAAGACAGATGACAAAGAAAAACATTATCGAATGTTAAATGAAGTTTTCTTTGAATAGATTCCAACTTTATATTGACATAAAATTCCTGAAAAAGCTATTGTATAGCGAAACACGTGTAGTGGTTTTGTTAACCCATTTTGGTGAAAATCAGTGAGTGACTTTTGTTTGCTTTAATATGGATTTTCATCAAGTATATATCAATTAAAAAAATACTACATGATGGGAAAAACGTACGTAAAAGAATAGTTTAGAATATTAAAACTATTCAAACATTTTGAAGGCAGATTTCGAATTTTGAAAAATCATTTCTTATTACGCACCTTCCTCTGAATGTTACCCTCTTTCAAAATTTCATTTTTACTATTATCGATACTCTCTGATATATAACCTGTTGTATAATAGGTGTAGTTCTTACCACCTGGGGTGCAAAATTCAGTCATGAAAAGAATTTAATCCAAGGAAAACATGTAATAGTTGTATCTTGCCGTTTTGAAAACAACTTACAGATTTAAATAAAAAATTATTGAAATATTTTACCCCTCAGTATTCTGCAGTGTAACCCTTATGCATATTTTGACACGGATTAGCGACAATCACTGTGATATAACCTGTTCTATAATAGGGTTAGTTTTTACCGTCTAGGGTAAAAAATGTGAACTTGACAAAAAAATTATTTCAATAAATAGAAAACAGAAAAATGACGATTTTTGCCGAAATTTTAAACAGTTACATATAATGAAATTATTTAAATATACATGGGATAATTTTAACCCCCTGGAATGTAACCTCGCAAAATTAAAATGAAAAACATTTATCCTCAGACAAAATAAAAATAGTTTTGTACATAAAAATTTGTCAAATATTTTCGAGAGTGTTCCGGAAGGGTGGTAGTTTCAATGTCTTAGAATTCAAATTTTGTTTTTTTTCTCCTTTCGTACATATTCTCCTTTAAAGTCTGAAACACTATTGAATTCAATGGGTTCATATCCACAAATCGGATAATTGTTTGTACAAAAATTATCCCTCATCTCAACTCGCGATAATCTCTAAAATATTCGTCACTTTGAAAAAATCTCCAGAAATAATTTGAAATTTTTATGCAAAATTGCATTCTTCTATTACTAGATATGATGATAATGGTAGTATGTATTGCATGGGGTGCATCAAAATTCAGACATGAAAAAAATATAATTTGCCAGAAAAATGACGTGTAATGCCATTTTTTTTAACACTTCCATAGATAAACATTATCGATTTATTCAGGGGGTAGTTTTGACCCCTTGCGATTTCAATTTTGAAAAAACCCTCAGAACATAGTTACCCCTGAAATGTAACTCTCATGCAGAAGTTCATTTTTCTATTACCGATACTCTTTGGGGTACATATTTAAGACTGGAGAAAACGGCCTTCAAGACAAAAAAAATAACGTACTTTGCTGTTTTTTAACAGTTTCATAGATGTAAATTATTCAAATATTCGTATTATATTACCGATAATTTTTCAGAAATAAACTATTTTATAAAAGGGGTAGATTTTACTGACTGGGGTTCAATTCATGAAAACATGTATTTTCAAGTAACAGTATTATAGATAAATAATATTCAAATATTCAAGGGGTAGTTTTAACCCCTTGGAATTAGAATCCTGGATAAAACCTCCCTCATTACGTACCTACCCCTGGAATGTAAGCCCATTATTATCGATTCATTTTGAGATAATATAACCTGTTTCATAACAGGGATAGTTTTTCCCGGCTGGGGTGTGAAAATAAGAGATGAAAAAATGTGTTCCCAAGCAAAAAATAAAATAGAAACTACGTATTTCGCTGTTTTTATCTTAAATTAACAGTTTGATTGATCAAGGGGCATTCGTATTTTGGAAAATCCCCAAATATCTTATTATTGGGTCTCTCCTTTCATAAAATGAAACTAATGACCAAATTTCATATCCATATCTTCAGCGGTTTCGACTCGGCGATAATGAGTAACTGATGCAATATAATTACATGTCCTGACTGATTGACTCACTGAATGACATAATATAATCAACGCCCAGAGCAAACCGCTGGACTTGAAGAGCTGAAATTTTGACAGCGTATTGCTATGATGACGTAGGTAATTCATACCTAAAAAGTTTAAATGGAGCTGAGAAGGGGGGTGACAGCTGGAAATATCTTCAGTTTTGAAGTTAAAGTCTTGAAAATTGGTATTCAGGCTTACATTTCCAGTTAAAAAAATACGTATTTCAAGGTTTTTCGAAATTCAACCCTAAAGGGATTAGAAGAGAGGTTGAAAGTTTGTATAAGAGTACCATTAGTTTTCATTAAAAATAAGTTTTTGAGGTTTTTGTTACAAATAAAGAAATACCTGTTTCAGTGTTTTTGAAAATTCAACTCCTAGAGCGGTGAAATGGGGGATAAATGGGGATTGGAAGTTTGTTTGGATGTTCCGTTAGTTTTCAAGTTAGGGCCATAAAAATTTATATTCGAGGTCTTTGTTACAAAATGAGTAATACATGTTTCAGTATTTTTAGAAATTAAACCCCCAAAAGGGTGAAATGGGGTTGAAAGTTTATATGGAGGGTCATAAAAATTAGTATTTGAGGTCTTCATTACAAACAAAGAAATACGTGTTTCAGTGTTTTAGAAATTAAACCTCCAAAGGGGAGAAATGGGGATTGAAAGTTTGTGTAGGGGTTCGTTAGTTTTCAAGTTAGGGTCATCAAAATTGGTATTTGAGGTCTTCATTACACATAAAGAAATAAATGTTTCAGTGTTTTTAGAAATTGAACCCCCAAAGAGGTGAAAGGGAGAGGGAACATTTGTAGGGAGGGTTCCGTTAGTTTTCAAGTTAGGGTCATGAAAATTGGTGTTTTGGCTAAATAAATCGTGATGAACCTTAATTGGAAGTTCCGTCCCTACAAGGGGTTAATGAATTTGTAATAGTCGTCACAAAGCATTACTTCCGCTGCAAAATCAATTATGTCACCCTAACGAGATAATTGGATAACGGTATAAGTGTCTGAAGATTTACATCACTTCTGCGTAGATTGTATGACTTGAATAGGCAAAAATTATCAGGGTGTATCAGAAAAAGCAATATTTTCATGAGATCTACATTTTACTCACCTGATTCATAAAGTCACTGCTTTATGGAGTTCACCTTCATCGGAGGCTTTAACGTATTCATAAGATTCAATTCTTACTGCAATATATAACTTGTTGAATCTGCATTTATCGTTATAAACGTTATACGGATAATCTTTCTCAGGCATGATTCCATTGGCTACGACATATTTCAGTAATGAATGAAATCACCAGTACAACCAAAACATCTTTGGCCGAGTCCACCAATTGCTGTTCACTGAGAGATACCAATTTGCCAGTTTTCATGAAGTTTGATGCTTCCAAGGTTCCGTAAATTACGAGAAATGTTGAAAAAAAGACATATATTTTATCAACTCACGAGACTAGGAGGAGGTCATGGGCGCCGTTACAAAAAATGTCAGAGGGAAGGCACATTTTTTTAAATCAAAGTATTGCATTAAATTGCAATTTATTCACCAGTGGTTCCAATAATGATGAATATTTTGCAATGCTATTAAGACAGATAGTGAACTGGGGTGAGGGTACTGAGCATAGCAGTTGTTGAGCTTTTGACTTTGTTTTGGCATTAAAGTTTTCATCTGTTGACATTATTTTTAACGCTGTTGTGATAGAAATAGATTTTTCATAGAAAAGCCTAATCGATTTATATTTTGCTGACCACCTGGTCTCGCACAACAACGGCAGTTAGAAACCATTGCCCGCCATTTTGTACTATCCCTAAAAAAGTTATTGTTTCCTTAATAACGCCTACAGAGTTTTGGACAACTTGAACAGAATATTCATTTCTGATGAATTGCTGCACTCCATTGTCTTTACCAGCCATCGCGGAACACCCATCAAATCCCAAACCAACAAGGTTATTTAAATTCAGCTTCAAACCCCTCAGTGTATTTGAAATTGTACTTGAAATGGTGACGGCATCCATTGCTTTCAATTCCGTGAAACCAATAAAATGCTCATTTACAAAATTACTTTAAATGATTTTCTAGTAGTGTGTCACCACTTTCAACTATAAATTTCAGAAGTTCTTCAAAATTTCCATCTTGTTCTTTACCCCTCAGTGCCAAGTCACCCTTTCCACACAATGAAATTATTGAAATTATAGGTACCAGTAACAGTAGGTTTCTGACTAAGAAAAGTTTTCATGAAATTATTTGCCTTCAAAACGGAATGGCAGTGCCATTCTGACTTGATATGTTTTTTTACAGATTCGTGTAAATGCTTGAAGTCTGTAAATTGTTTAACAATAAAGGCAGGCACCTTGGACACCTCTTTTGACAGCTGGTTTGAAAATTACACAATATTTACAAAATTCTCTTAATTTTTCAGAATAAGCAATCCACTCAACTGCTTATTCATTAACGCCTAAAATATCTTCTATTTCCAGGAATAGACATAAATATTTTTGTGAATCGCTCATTCGTTGCAAACCTATATAGTTTCCCAAGTCATTACTCCCTTCAGTTCCTTGCTCTTCCCGATTTGTGCTATATGAGAAGGAGGCTACCGTGGCATCGTCTTCAACAATAGGTTTTCCTTGAAGAAGGTGGTGTTCAACCTGCTCTTCATTAGTTGTCTTATTGTTTTTTCTTTGGTGGGCTTCGATTATCTGATTTATCCTCGGATTCGCTTCAGATTTCATATTAAAAAAAATTGGATGTCCATGATTCCACTATTTTCCTGCAATAGTACCAATAAATAACACAAATAAAAAAGCAATAGGAAAGTAAGTTACCTCACTGTTTCCGGTCGAGAAGGTACAACCAATACTACTAAGCACAGCAGAACAACGCCTTTTTTTATCAGTGCACAGGCCACAGGCTACTAAAATACTCATTCAAGTGCATGCGGTCCAACTGTTTGTTGTGAGTCACATGGTCTCGACGGCCGACGAGCGACCGCGAAATCTACCGAACTTATCTGAAACTCCAGCAAATTAAGTTTATCGCGTCTCCCGCGGCGTCTCGACTAATAAATCTAAAATCCAGGGGGGTGTGTATTATTTAACTTATCAAGGACAATCTTTTTTTCAAATTAATAGATGTTTTTGATAGTTTTGCTCAAAAAGTAGGATGTGTAGGTACTGAAGACATGGAAAAACCAAAATTGAACATTTCGGAAAACAAAGTTGTTTGTTTTTCCTACCCATAAATAATTTCAGAAAGGGAGAACCGACACAAATCGTTTTTCAATTTGAATGTAATCAGAAGTGATATTAAAAGTTTTTGTAGTTTCGAAATTCAAATAGAGGATTCCAGCACCACAAAAATTATTGAAATATTAAGAAAAAAATTATTTCAAATAATTTGGTACAGCCACTGTGAGTTTTCCAATCTAGTATAACGAATACATTGAGGTGGTCCGAAAAGGAGTTCCACTGAATAATCTTGAAAATTGCAAAAATGATTCTCAACTCAATACAATATTTATATTTTTCGACCTATTCATTTCATTTTGTATTCCTTCATTTTAATACCAATATTTCCTATTTAACACAGGACAGAAACAACATTCTTATATTTTCATAAGCAAATGAAACCAGTATTATTCATTATAATAAAAACCTATCCACTTATTTTTTCTACTTACATTTCAGAATTCTCGCCATGTTACAATTTGGCAAATCAGTGTGGTAAACCTGATAAACCTCGCAGAACAACACTGGACTGTATGGTACATGGAATACTGTAAAGCGTTGGTTGAATTTTGTTTTTTCAATTTTTAACTGAGAAAAACGTGGAAAGTGATAACTGTTTGACGTGAAGAAAACATTACCAATTATATAATAGACATTTTTGATATCACTGAATAAGTAAATAAAGTAAGTATTACATGAATTAAATGTATTAGCATAGTCCAGAAACATAATATAACCTCAAAAACACACAATGTGTATTTTTTGATAGGGTGTTCGAATCTGTAATGACATATTCAAACTGTAGAATTGATGATTCTTGAAAATAATAACCTGTTTTCTTTATACATTTTCCCATTAGGAACTTTGTTAGTTTTAAGATTATGGGGAGCTGGAAAATAAAAAGCAACTTCTCATGTTTTCCAACAGACTTATGCGAACTGAAATGTATTGACTCTTCAAATAGAACAATTCGGTTTGTGATAAAACTGAAGAACCACTGTAAAAATGAATATTTTCCTAAATATAATTTCAAGTAAATCTTCCTTTCTAGAGATACAATAGAAATTATATATAAGAGAATATCTAATCATATTGCAATTATCTTCAAAATTGGTGGTTAGTATATTTCACATATAATCTGTTTCATGAGATGAAATCTTAATTTCAGTACCCTAAGAAATATAAAAGTATTGAAAGTTATAAAAAACTTTATTTTTAGTTTTCAACAAATTGAAAAAAAACTCCATTTCAAATAGAATGTGACACCTTCAAATGTCCTAATAAATAACAAAGGCTTCAGAAAGTGATCTCTAAAAATGATTTATTTACCTGGGTTTAAGTGCGCAAAACGTTTTGGGAATACTCTGTTGTGTCCATGAGAAGGCTATCAAAAAAAACTTTGGACGTGTTCTTTTTATGACATCCCAGGGACATCCTGAAAATCGTCACCTGTGGAGGACATTGGCTGTTCTATAAAAGTTCGATTCATGTATAAACAGAACATCGCAGTGGATGGATGTTTAATGCCTCAAAATCTCGTACTTCTGACATCTCTGAGATGTTTTTGTTCTCGCTGGGAACCATGGACAGGACATGGCGAAACGAAAGGTCGGGGAGGGACAAGTGGAGTGCTATTGTGTACCAGATCAACTGAAATCTACCGGACCTATACTCTTATTAGGTAAGATACAATGGGCCAGTATAGTTATTCTAATCCCAATTGGACCGGCAATAAAAATAAGAGCACTACGAGGAGTGTTCATATGCACTGCCCGGCAAATGGAAAATTTATATACCACCAGTGTTTTCACTTTCAAAGCGTTCCTGGTACAATTATAAAAAGTTCTGGCGTGTGTATCTAGTTACTCAGATTATTAGTAAAGGCGCTATCAAATATATTTGAGTAATAAAAGCTCGGCTAGCTGGATTGGACACATGTTATCTGAAGCCGCATGATTTCCCGAGTTCACCATATCAGTGCCGTGTGTTGGTGAGGTTAGGAATTATCCATTGAAAATAATTTTATCAATATGGCTTTCTGGAGACCTTTCGAAACAAATAATAAAATTCAGTTGAGATAACATGTGTCTACTTTTACATGGGGTGATCAATTGCTATGATTGTAAGAATAAGTAACTGAAAAAATACCACTGAAAAATAATATACCGTTGGCATCTGCAAAGAGAATTTATTCCTGAAACTTTTTATCTCGGTCCAATTGGGATTAGAAATACTATATCATCGGATGTCTTGGCTAGAAGAGCCTACGGGGTGGAGTTTTCAGTGGATAAATCTGAGGTGCACGAGCACAGACTTCAGGACTTTACACTCTCTGCTCCATTAAGGATTTTCTCTTCCTTCAAAAAGAAAACTGTAACTAGGACGGGAATATATTTTGGATTTATTTGAAATTATTTTGAAATTCCATCTTTCCACACGAATTGTGTGATTATTCTACACCGAGTTGATGAACTGTTTTCTTATCAAATCCTCAAAATAATATGAGAGAGAAATTATACAGAATTAAAAATTAATGAAAATAAATATCTAATGTACGGATGACTATGAAGTAATCATTTACTGATTAACTTATAATGTCGTTTTTCGTCAAGGAGTCGTCTGTGAATCTGTATTAGCTCTCGTGAGCTCTAATTCTCCTGTATTCCACTAATTCCTTTCCGAGAAGAATACTTCAGAGGATCTGTCAAAGTTGTGATGCGGTTTTAGCGGGACGGAGGTAACGGTAGATTCGAACGAAATAGGATCATTATTAACATCGACCCACACTGACATTCGCCGTATTATCAAAACACATATGTGAGGGAGGAAGTTTGATAATGACTTCCGGAACTGTTGTCGGATATCGCTCCTTTTTGTTGAATGTTCAATATTTGTTCAATATTTTTTTCAGTATTTCTCTTGAATATAATCATATAGTTAAGTTTGTTATCGAAGAAACCGAGCTTCATGAAAAATAACTGTCAAATGAGTTGCTTATATATACAAAAAATCCGAAAATAATGGGTCGAGTTGTAGCGTTTAAAAATGTTATCATTTTTATTTTTCATGGTATTCCGAATTGAAGCCAACCCAAATAATAAAAATAAAATGTAATTTCAAAAACTGCATTATATCACCGTAATGATATTGCGCCATAAATCAATCGCATTTTGTGAGCTGCACAACATAAAAACATTTTTTGAACTCCTTTGATATAAATTATTTGCTAAGTATAATCAGGTGACCATACTACAGATGCATATTACTGATCTGACTAAACCACACTAAAGGACTTTTGTTGTTTGGACCGAAAATTCACTAAATGATTGCATGGTGAAGCCCAACATTTTAATGGGAAGTGAAATTATGTCTCTTATATGTAGGTAGAATATTAGTTTGGAATCAAATGTAACACACAGGTCACGTCATCTGTCAGCAAAGAAATATTGGTATGTTGAATTTGATTTGGAAAAACTTATTTGGTAGCATTTATTGATATTTCAATGATATTAATTTACACCATTCATAGAAGGAATAAAGTTCATTTTGCAGATACCTTGCATAATTCTCATTTTCAATTTTATTGAATAGTAGCTTATGCCAACGGCTTTTCCGCGTAGATTTTGAGGTTATACTTTTTTATACACTTTTTGATTTAGCAATGCGTACCCGAACGGTTCCAGTCCTAGGTTCGTTAACGGCAGTATGTTGATATTTTTTCAATAAGTATACTGCTCCGGGGGGTCCCAGTGGATCAGATATATACTAGCTCTCCGCTCACCCCTCCCAGACCTTTGATTTCACCCTGTCGGGTCCATGGTTCCTGAATAAAGGCCACCTCAAAGTCCCTCAAAGCCCCTGCAAGTACTGCAGTGGCCGCCTTACAGTGCTGAAGGTTTATCTGGATGACTCTTATCCCCTTCATGCTGTCCTCCTTTCTTTTCGGTGTTTAGGCTTCTTGCGGTCCATATGGTTCCCACGAGTATGGGGTAAAAGGTTGGCCCAGCCGTGTGGATAAGGCTGCTTATTTCTGAGTGGAAACTTTTTTTGTGGAAATGTCTATAGTCGTTCAGATAATTTATGGAAAGCATTCTCAGATAGTTGAAAAGAACGATTCATTGCAAAACTTTTTAAACTCTTGTGTTGTGTCCATAAAAGCAATAGTTTCCTAATAAAAAAATAAAATACAACATTGGGCATGAACGGATCTTCTGTAAATGGAATCGAAAAAATCTAGTAGGTGGCTGTCACGTTTTGTTTGCACAGCTTGTGACTTCAATCTTAGTATTTTAGAATTATTCCGCTTGTTTTAACTTTTATTGTAGGCATGTACCATTACCATGTTTTGTTTTAATAGAAATCAAATAAAAAATACAATAAAAAACAAAATTATGTGTATTACAACAAAGAAAAAGGCAACAAGATCAAACGGAACGTAGTTATAGAAACTTCTCGAAATGCCCACCTCCAACCATTAGACAGGAATCAAGTAATCAATTCTTCGTCTCATAGACTGGCGCAAACGTTGAAATATTCCTGGTGTGTTTTCGCAATGATGCGTTTTCTTCACACATTCAATGGGGGTCGTATAAACCAAGGACTTCAGGTGACCCTAGATGCAAAAGTCCGAGGGGTTCAAGTCTGGAAATCTAGGAGGCCAAGATTGAGGTCCTGCTCTGCCTATCCAACGATTTGGATACACGTCGTCCAAGTACTAACGAGCAGTTATGCTGAAATGGACAGGCGCACCATCGTGCATAAACAACATTCGTGGTCAAATAGCAAGTGGAATATTTTAAAGTAAAATGAGAAGCTGCGCCTGGAGAAATAGTTTGCACCAGTTAGCCTTAACGGTAGAAAATACAGTCCAATAATATTTTCGCCAATAATTCCGACCCACACGTGAAAATTCATATTGATACTGACCTTCTTGAATTGTATGTGGGTTACCTTCGGCCCATAGATGATTGTTATGGATATTTGTGATCCCTTGCCTTGAAAAGTTGGATTCGTCAGTGAATATTACGTTTTCTAAAAATTGAGCATTTTGGGTAATCATTTGAAGACTCCATTGACAAAAGTCCACTCGATGGGGAAAATCTCTCGGCAAAAGTGCCGGGACTCGTTGAATATGGTAAGGATACAATAGGCTTTTTCATTTAGATGACAAATGACTAACTTTGTTTACCTGTCAGACCCCAGACCCAACGGCATTGACGGCGAATTTTTATTTTTTTATGGACATAAAATATTTCCGAGTTTTCCTATGGATAGTTGACTTGAATTCACATGGAGAAGAAAACTCACCATTAGAAAATATTCGTGTACATTATTTTATCTACGAATGAAAGGTTTTTGGCGGTATAAAATAGGTAATAAGTACTCAACCTACAACGAAAGTTACGGACGCCAATGTATGCATTTGCATTTGTCATGAAGTTGACTGTTGACATAATGTGAAAATGCCGCTAATTTTGAACTAAGCCAATCTCAAATTGTTATTTCAAAACTAACCAATGGATATTCACTTTCCCAATAGCCAATCAGACTTTGGGTCTCAAAACGAGCGCATGCGTCTTAAAAAGTCATCTAAATGAAAAGGCCTATTGGTGATCCTTTAAAATTTTCCAGATTAGTTTATTGCTAACATTAAGTGTGTTAGCAATTTGTCTTGTACCTAATTCCGGACGATCTTCAATCATATTGAGAACCTCTTCTTCCAGTGCCACGTTCTTATTACTCGTGGATGACCATAATCAGTTGTTCGTTTTTGAAAAGTCGCTCTTTCACAGAGACGTTGGTGAAGATGTGCAAAAATTGTGTGATGAGGTATCACGCGCTGAGGATACATCTCTGCATAGACTAGCTTCCAAATAATTTCCATTGGCACGACCATACATAAAATGTATAACGGCCATTTCAGCGTTAGTGTAATTATTAATATTGAAGATTCAAAAGACATAATTGAACTTTTAACTACCACATAGGAATCAAAGCGACTTGACAGCCACCTACTAGATTTTTAGATTTTAAAATACTACGATTGAAGTCACAAGTTGTGCAAACGAAACGTAACAGCTACCTACTAGATTTTTTCGATTCCATTTACAGAAGATCCGTTCATGCACAATGTTGTATTTTATTTTTTTATTAGGAATCTATTGCTTTTACGGACACAACACAGGAGTTGAAAAAGTTTTCAAATGAATTGTTCCTTTCAACACAAGTTTTTAAATTGAGAAATTTTGTTTCGTTAAAATGTTCTGGTAAAAAATGGAATAGGGGTTGCATGTTTCACCCCTTTAAAAGATTACAACAAAATAGAAAAAAAAATTCAAAGGCAGCTTTTTTATTGGTAGAACATGCACACAAAATGTCATTTCTTCAACTCTTCAGCAATTTCAAGAAAAAAAAAACGATTTATTTTTTATTTTTGGAAGCGTGTAACTTTTCAAGGAAAGGCCTAAGAGCTTTTCTTTATATGAAAGACCCCCTTTAATTTTCAAAAGGAATCACCCCCTGAAAACTTTCGCACTTATTTGGTAACACCCTGTATACCGGTTTTAAGTTAGGTAATAGCCGAGCGTTATACGCTAATTTTTTTTGTTAAGATTACATTATTTTCATGCCTAAATTTTGCGCATCAGGCGGTAAAAACTACATCTATTATGAAACGGGTTATGATATAATATATCAGAGAGTATCGGTAATAGGAAATTGAAATTTTGCAAGAGGGTAACTTAACGAGCCAGCGTAAGGTGTTTTTTTAACATAATTTGAACCCTTTCAAATATTTAACCGATTTTTATATTCAAACAAACAGTAAGTATTTCGTTTTCTTCCATAGTATCAATTTGAAACTGAAGAAAGTTGTGAGACAATACATAAAATAAACATTATTTCAACAAAAATTATGGTTTGTAAAATTGATATTATTTTGACTTTCTAATAGGTCGGCGTTGAATTCAAGGAAGGTGGGGCACGGTCCGGCTGTTGTTATCATCATAACTGTATAAATTGAATTATTCTCGTGTCAAATCATTAAACTAACATACAGAGTGGGCCATTGAAAACGAAACAGCGGCTCTGTAGGTCGGCAGAACCGAATTATATAAAAACGCTCGGACACGTCAACTACTTGTTCGAGGGACATCGTTCGCGATAAAATTCACCCGAAATACATTTTATCCCTCGGAGCTGTGACCGCCACCCCTAAATTTTTAAATGTATTTTCCTTCTGAATATCAAACAACAAAAATAAATTAATTCTATCGATTCGTTTTCGAGATATAGGAACTTGAAGTTGAGAAATAACTTTTTATTCACTCAATCAATGAAAATAACATCTAACAATGCAACTGTTTAAAGATAATTATCATTGTCAAGGAATCAAATGATCGAACTGTTTACCAACAAATAACATGCAATTCCGTTTCAAATTTGTATTTCATCCTCATTTACTTGATCTAAAAAAATTTAAGGTTCTCAAGAATCGATAAAAAGACGTTTTCTCGAATTCGACTCGAATGCAGTACAACAAAACATGTATGAGATACTTTTTTTGCCAAATCGCAATTTTGGACGTCTATCAGTGTCAAACTGATCTTTGATTGAACGACATTAGAGTGAATTACTTGACTAAAGCTGCTGAATATCTTTCCGCAATAATAGTGTATACGATCGCGAAAAATTTGTTCAATAAAACGTATCCAGTTAAACTTGTTGCTAGAGAATACGTTCTAGAATTAGTGCAAAAATTTCGTCAAACTGGATCAGTAGCCAACAAGAAATGAGACCCAGAACGTGAATTTCCGTTGAGAAATGAAGCTGTTGAAGTTGTACTTTTAGGACAAGGAAATTGGCTAATGTTACCAATATCAGTAGAACCAGTATCCGCCGAATCCTGAAACATCATAAATTTCACCCCTACCAAATACATTTGGTAAACCAATTGAATAAAGATTATTTTGATAGGCGACAGGAATTTTGTGAAATTATGACTACGAGAATAGATGGTGATGATAATTTCCTTTTCAACATCTACATTCTTTTTGAATTCGACTGTGAATCGTCATAATTGTCGTTATTGGTCAGATGCCAATCCACATGTTTTCCATGAAATCCATACTCAAACTCCCCAAAAACTCAATGTCTGGGCCGGTATTTTTGGGGACCGTTTTATTGGACCAGTATTTCTCGACGGTAACCTGACAGGAGAAACCTATTTGGAATTATTGAATGAATTTGTTTATCCACAATTAGTAGACATCATTGAAAATGACGATCGTTACCATGAAGACCACTTGATATTTCAACAAGACGGGGCACCTCCACATTATGCACAGCCTGTCAGGGCGTTTTTGGATAGAATGTTTCCTGGAAGTTGGATTGGAAGAAGAGGCTCTATAGAGTGGCCAACCATATCTCCAGATTTAACCCACTCGACTTTTCCTGTGGGATTACTTGAAAACGAAATCTTTGCAACGGAACCAGAATCTCTGGAAGATTTACGAAGGAGAATTTTGTAGAATGCCGTCGAATAACGCCGAAAATTTTACGAAATGTGAGGTCCGTTTTGAACAGAGCTTGTACTATTGTATGGAAATGGGTGGTAGACAGTTTGAACATTTAGTTCATTGACAATAATAATTTCCCCTTCAAGTTCCTATATCTCGAAAACGAATCGATAGAATTAATTTATTTACGGATATTGTTTTTGTTGATTGAGTGAATAAAAAGTGATTTCCCAACTTCAAGTTCCTATATCTCGAAAACGAATCGATAGAATTAATTTATTTTTGTTATTTGATATTAAGAAGGAAAATGCCTTCCAAATGAGGTATCACGTGCCATATCTTGCCATTCAAAAATTTAGGGGTGGCGGTCACAGCTCCGAGGGATGGAATGTATTTCGGGTGAATTTTATCGAAAATGTAGTCGACGTGTCCGAGATTTTAATTCGGTTCTGCCGACCTACAGAGCCGCTGTTTCGTTTTCAATGGCCCACTCTGTATAAGCGAGAGCAGGAAATACTAAACCTACTGTCATATTCTAAAGCTTATTGAAAATTCGTGACACCTGCGAGAAAGTTCCTCCAAGGGGCCTGGCGACATTTGGGAGAGAGGTTTGTATCATCTTTCTATGGAAACATAGTGAGGAGGATGCAATAACACACACCTACTTCCCAAATCTCATTTAATCTCCTCCACCTCTGTTTCGGTTCCAGACGAGAAAATGACATTATGTTGAAGAGAATGAAATGCATTGTAAATCTTTATACAGTGCGGCTTTGTATACCCCCCCTCCTGTTAACTTTTGAACGGTTTGACGTAGAACAATGGGACGAAAACCGTATCTAGGAATTCTGCTTGGCGGGGGGTAATGATATAAACAAGTTATATACCTCTACTTATAGGTACAAAAACATAAGTATTTTTTTCCATTCAAATTATTCAAACAAAATGTAATAAAATAAAAAAATATATACATATACTTGTAAGTAGACACAAAAACAAAAATTTCTTTCGTTAAAATAAAAATAAAAATCACAAAATGAAATCCAGTATCCTGTGTTTTTCATTTGCAAACCTTTCAATAACATTTAAAACATTTATTAGCAGATCTTTATGAACATGAAGTAGACCTAATCCAACCAAGCGCTCCTGTTGCATCGTTGATCGCAGCCAAGTTTTCAATTGCTTCAACGAAGAAAAACTTCGTTCAGCGGATGCCCCACTAGCAATGAATTCTCTTTTTTATCAAGGGAAATATGTTAGCGTCACAAGATTTAAAAAGAAAAATAATTTAGAAATTCAAAAAAATTATAGTATCAGCTGAATTTTGATAATGTGAGGCTATTGTTAATCAAGTATTTTTTTTTGGAACCGCCGATTTTATGTAAACCAGAATATTTGTACACAGAATGACTCCATATTTTTTTTCCTGGAGCACATTTTACATGTGTACTTAATAATATCACGCTATAAAATTGTTCAAAAATTGATTATTTTGTTAATTATAAATTTCTAAAGTTAACAAAATATGAGAAATTGAGTAAATATTGTCACCATTTTTCAATTGATATTTCACATTATTATCAATCAATCAAATGGATAAATTGAATATTTTTCATAAATGATTTTTTTGCATAAGGTTGCTATGAATTTATTATGATGAAAAAAAATATTTTTTTTTAAGTTTGTATTTTTTATTATTTAAATAATACATTAAGAATTTTTTTTTTAAATTTATAATTGGTTATTCTCTACCTAATAGGATTTTTTTATATATAATTTAATTGTTTATTTACTTAACAATTGGTTCTAAACAAACTTTGACATTTCATATTTTTTATAATCATAATAAACTCTTAACAACGTAATGCAAAAAAAACATTTTTGAAAAATATTCAACTTATCCATTTGTTTATAAATATTTTATAAACATATAGCATATTTTTTTAAACGTTGGAAAATGCCTTCGTCAGACATAAAACTGATAATAATGTGAAATATCAATAAAAAAATTACAATATTCACTCGATTTCTCATATTTTGTTAACTTTAGAAATGTATAATTAACATAATAATAAACTTTTAAACAATTTTATAGCGTGATATTATCGAGTAAACATTTAAAATGTGCTCCAGGAAGCAAACAAATTATGGAGTCGTTCTGTAATAAATTCGGTTTTTAATAAAATCGGCGGTTCAAAACAAACTTCTTATATAACAATAACGTCACATTATCAAAATCCAAGAAAAAAAATTTTTTTCTAACGAAATTACATTATTTCAAGTGTAAAAATGATACAATTTTTTTTAATTCATATCTAATATTATAAAAAAATATTTGTGTGGAGAGATGCTGTACTCCTGCATTAATGTCCACGCGGAGCCCTATTTTCAACGTTGAATTAAAATTATAAATAATTGAGTAGGAACTTTTTCATGAAAAATTTCCTCCTCTTCAAGAAACTATTTTGAATTTTTTCTATCATCAATAGTTTTTGAGCTATTACCAAAAAACTAAGGTCGTTTAATTTTTTTTTTTTTTGTTTTTTGAATGACATTCCGAATTGAATGAGCCATCGCTCATATTTTTAGTAGACTTGGAACGATTTTTCGCAGAAAACTCACTTTTCGACTAGACTAATGAGAACATGCCTAGCGACAATAGCGGTCACGATGTTTTAGATTTGAGTAGAGATGTGGTGGCCATTCCATAAATTTAAACATTTTGCAGTTTTGTGGGGGGGGGGGGGGGGAAGATTACCTCATTACCGTCCCCCCTTAAATACGCGCTTGTTTTGAATGATATAACCGTTACTACTTTTTGAAAGAAAGACATTGTGATTGCTCGATAGATGGCGTGGGAGGCACATATACTTTCGATTTAATGTAACCCCACAGAAAGGAGTCATAAGGTGTGAGGTCTGGTGATCGTGCCATTCGGTTGGAAAACGATGTCCAATTCATCTCACAGGGTATGTTACATCTAGATACTCTCGAACTTGACGTTGGAAGTGAGAAGGAGCCCCGTCTTACTGAAAAGTGATGTGTTCCTGGAATTCGTTCTCATTTTCTTCTAGTATTTGAAGTATGAGTGGATCGATCGTTTCTTGTAGCATATCCAGGTATAAATTACCGTTTGAGTTTTCTTCCAGAAATAGAGGACCTATGATTTCTTATAATTCCTGCCCACACATTCAGTTTCTGTGGGAACTGTGTGTGACCTTCTCGAAAGATATGGGAATTTGTGTTACTCCAGTACCGTACATTTTGTGTATTCATGTTTCCGTTGAAAAAAAAGTACTTTCATCTGGAAAACAAATATTCCTAATATATAGTACTGCAATACATCTGAGAGATTCATTATTATTCATTACCGATAAGGCTAAGCGGTCGACCGACCACAAGCAGGGACGTACCCGATACAATTAAATTTTCACACAAGATGATATGTTTAATTGACGGCCTGTCCTGTTTATATTAAGCAAATTAGTTCATAACATAATCCAAACCTAATATAAAAAGGTTAAAAATCAATCAAATTAGTCATAACTTTCAAATAACGTGGACAAATTTTAATTCGCGCATTAAAATGTGATATAGGAGATAATTTACGTATTTTCAAATCCGTACCTGGAATATCACACCTCGAACAATGGGCCATGATAACGGTATTGGATTGCCATTTATAATGAGTCTCTTAGATGTCTGGCAGTAGTATAATTGCGGTTCCCAGCCATTCTTTCCATCATAATTTCACAGAATTCCCTATGAACATTTCTGCCAGTTCTGTTGAATTTTTCAACCAGTTCCCTCAAAACTTTCGAGTTATTGGATGATCAGGGAATTCTCCACTGCATGGTAGTTCCCACGGGCCTCATAAAAATATAGGTTGCTTCGTTTTTTTTGAGAGGACGAATTATGATAATGTTTAAAATTCAAAATAGATACTAGTAGAATGAAACTCTTCACTAAATACAAAATGCAAAAATTCGTTTTTAATATGAAGAGCAGGTAAGTAGTGTTATAAACATTCATACATAAGTAAGTCTAAACATCGACCAAATAATTTCTAACTAATTAAGCTTTCAAACGTATTCGAAAATGCAAAATTATTTAAGTCATTAATTTTCCTCTATTGACCCTATTTCATGTTACTTATCGCAATTATCAA